>SZWC01000074.1:228512-240299 GCA_023375785.1 Penium margaritaceum
GTGAAGACACCTACGCGTAACAAATCAACAAAAACCGACCTGGTGTCAAAGGGAGAAACCTTTTGCTATTTATTGACTAGCAAGTACAAAGAATTTAAACAAGTAGTGGAACGGTGTGGCTACCATGCACAATGACCAACCAGATTAGGCATGTGCCACTTACCATGACCAAATAATTTTACTATGTGTGGTCAACGTTCACAACCCTTAACATGGGTCACGAATTGTCAGAGGGGGAAACAATGGTTTGGAAATACTAGATACCAACTAGCAAGTACGACCTTCAGTCAGTAGTAGCACCGTGTGGCTACCATGCACAATGACCGACCAAAGTACGCATGTGTACTGCCTTTGACCAAAGAAATCCGCTGTGTGTGATCAACGTTGACATCTCATAAAACAAGTCACAAATTGTTAGAGGGGAAAACAATCATTTGGGAACACTAAGTATCAACTAGCAGGCACAAGAAGCTGCAATACGTTTTGGCACGGTGTGGATACCATGCACGATGACCAACCAAAGTAGGCATATGTCACTGACCATGACCAAATAATGTCACCATGTGTGGTACACTTTGACAACTCATAACACGAGTCACAAATGGTCAGAGTGAAAGATAATGGTTTCTCAATACTACTTATCGACTAGAAAGTACAAATACCTTCAATATGTAGTGGCACAGTGTGGTTACAATGCACAGTGACCAACCAAAGTATGCATATGTCACTGACCATGAGCAAAGAGTTTCACTCTGTGTGGTCAATGTTGAAAACTCACAACACGAGTCATAGATGTGCAAAGGGGGTAACAATGGTTTGGGAACACCATCTATCAAAAAGAAAGCACAAAGACCTTTGATACGTAGTGACACGACGTGGTAACCATGTACAGTGATAAACCAAAGTAGGCATATGTCACTAACCATGACCAAACGGATTTCAGAGTGTGTGGTCAACGTTGAAAATGCAAAACACGAGTCACAAATGGTCAGGGGGAAAACAATGGGTTGGGAACACTAGTTATCAACTAGCAAGTAGAAATGTTTTCAACCAGTAGTGGCACGGTGTGGCTAGCGTGCACAGTGACCAACCAAAGAATGCATATGTCACTGACTATGACCGAAGAAGTCCACTATGTGTGCTCAACATTGACAACTCAAAACATGAGTCACAAATGGTCAGAGGAGGAACCAATGGTCTGGGAACATCAGGTATCAACTAGCAAGCACAAGAACCTTCAACAAGTTTTGGCACGGTGTGGATACCATGCACGATGACCAACCAAAGTGGGCATATGTCACTCACCATGACCAAATGATGTCAATAAGTGTGGTAAAATTTGACAGCTCATAACACGAGTCACAAATGGTCAGAGTGGAAGACAATGGTTCGTGAATACTAGTTATCGAGTAGCAAGTACAGATACCTTCAAGATGTAGTGGCACAGCGTGGCTATCATGCACAGTGACCAACCAAAGTATGCATACTTCATTGACCATGACCAACAATTTTCACTTCATGTGGTCACTTCTTGGCTGCATTGTTGCAGAGACGGATGCATGGGGACCGTCACAAGGATGGCATGCCACTGTAAGCATTGCGGAGGATGGACCCATGCAAAGTGTGCCGCAGAAGTGGGAAGGAATGACGAGGGGCATATGGTATACCGCTGCACCGGTTACAGGACGTATGATCGGATCCCACACTGCTCTACCTGCAAAAGAAGACTTGGCGCGGTGGACATCATTGCAGGAGCACGATGCGAGGGGTGCCAGTTATACGTGCATCAGGAGTGCTCCGCAAGATACCAAGGAGAGGGCGCAGAGGTGGAGACGTACTGTCGCCCTTGCCAACAACGACAGCGGCCGGGTCCCCAAGGGAAGTTCACGCGCCTGCTGCGCTGACGAGACTCTGGGACAGAGTCTGTAAAAAGGGGGGACTGGGGGCATCAGTGTCAGACAAAAATCCACCGCATCTCCACTGGGAAGAAGGTAGATCCGCAGAAGGAAGTCACTGCGATCCACAGGTCCGCAAAAAAGAGATGGCCGCAACCACAGATCCGCAAAGGAGGATGAAGGGGAGGCCGCGGAGCACCGGAGGACGCGCTAGGAATGCTGGCTCCCGCAATGAGGTTGCGATAGAGCGTGGGGTGGTGCGGAATCTAGTGGCGGTGGAGGAAGACAGGCGGGAAAAGTGGCAACCAGGGAACAAACAATCAACGGTGGCTCCTCTACGGCTATCTCAAGCGCTTGTCGCGGAGAAGGCAAAAAGAGGTGGGATAGGCAGGGATGAGAGTCCGCGGTGGAAAGAGAACATGTGCCAAGCCGCGGAGAGGTGAGAGTGAAGCAGAAGCGTCAGACGTGCAAAACATCTGCCAGCAGAACCGGATGTCAGAAAGAGGGCAGCAAAAGCTCGGCCAATGAGAGCCCAGGGTGGGCACCGGTAATCAAGGAGGAGAGCCGGGAGAACGCACCTCGCGAAGAGGAAGATTCAAGGAATAACACAAGACTGCGCGCATCCAAGCGGCGAAGTGAGGGAAGAAGTAGTAGGAGGGCAGAGGTGTAGAAGAAGTAGTCTGTTGTGTGATCAAGGACGAGACCCGCGGTGCGCGTAACGCACCGACGGAGTCTGAAGTAGAGGAAAAGGTGATGTAGGAGGAGACTCAGAGAACTAGGTTGGGTGATTATATAGTAGTTGTGCAGCAGAGGAACCAGCAGTGATGTCATCTTGATCTGATCTTGTACTGTCTGACTTGGTGCAAGTATCATTTCCAGTTCAGAGACTCAAGTCCTGATTCATTCTGATCCAGACTGCCGCCTCATGTATCATTGATCCGTGCATTGTCAAGCAAGTCCCTACTTCCACTCCCGCTTCCTATATGAGATCCGCCCTCGTCTAAGGAACAGGAAGAGTGCTCTCCGCGGAGGTATTCCGCGGAGGACAAAATCTTCTCCTCTGAGTGAGTGCATGTCCAACTGGTCGCTCCACTTCTGATCTTGGGTCCAACAAGGATTCCGCTGGTAACTGTCACCACCAAGGACCACAAGAACGGTGAAGGGTGTTACCAGCGATGGCGCGACCTTGCGCACGGCAACGGAACGGGGTTCCAGGGGCAGGGGACTAAGAGGCCACGAGATGGAAAACTCTAGTGCCGGCAAGGAGTGAGGCGCGGAGCACTGTCCACACACGAGGTCCTGAGAGTGCGAGGCATCCGCGGAAGAACAGGAGAAGGATCGAACAACCAGTGAACAAGTGCACCGCAGAATGGCGGAACAGCAGAAACGCGGAGCAGAGCCGGCGCAGAACCAGAAGAGCGCGGGAGGAAAGCATTGCCCGGAAAAATTGGGGGTATCAAGAAGTCCACTATGTGTCGTCAACATTGACAACTCATAACACGAGTCACAAATGGTCAGAGGGAGAGACAATGGTTTGGGAACCCTATGTATCGACTAGAAAGGACAAAGAACTTCAATACGTAGTGGCATGGTGTGGCTAATATGCACACAAGACAACCAAACTAGGCATATGTCACTGACCATGACCAGGGCATTTCAATATGGGTGGTCAACGTTGACCAACCATAACACGAGACATAAACGGGCAGGTGAGGAAACAATGCTATGGGAATATCAGTTCACAACGAGAAAGTACAACGACCTTCAGTCAGTAGTAGCACGGCGTGGCAACCATGCACAATGACCGACCAAAGTAGGCATATGTACTGCCTTTAAGCGAAGAAACCCGCTATGTGTGGTCAACATCGACAACACATAATACGAGTCACAAATTGTCAGAGGGAAAAACAATGGTTTGGGAACACCAAGTATCAACTAGCAAGCACAAGGAGCTTTAATACGTTGTGGCACAGTGTGGATACCATGCACGATGACCAACCAAAGTAGGCATATGTCACTGACCATGGCCAAATAATGGCACTAAGTGTGGTAAACCTTGACAACTCATAACACGAGTCACAAATGGTCAGGGTGGAAGATAATGGTTTGTGAATACTAGTTATCGACTAGCAAGTACAAATACCTTCAATATGTAGTGGCACAGTGTGGCTAAAATGCACTGTGACCAACCAAAGTATGCATATGTCACTGACCATTAACAAAGAGTTTCACATCATGTGGTCAATATTTACAACTCAAAACACGGGTCACTGATAGTTAGAGCGGGCTAGCAATGGTTTGAGAACACTAGCTGTCAACAAGAAAGCACAAAGACATTGGATACGTAATGACACGGTGTGGTAACCATTTATAGTGACAAACCAAAGTAGGCATGTGTCACAAACCATGACCAAACGGATTTCACAGTGTGTGGTCAACATTGAAAATGCATAACACGAGTCACAAATGGTCAGTGGGGGAAACCACGGGTTGAGAACACTAGTTATCAACTAGCAAGTCAATATATTTTCAACTAGTAGTGGCATGGTGTGGCTACCTTGCACAGTGACCAACCAAAGGATGCATGTGTCAGTGAATATGAACGAAGAAGTCCACTGTGTGTGGTCAACATTGCCAACTCATAACACGAGTCACAAATGGTTAGGGGGAGAGACAATGGTTTGGGAACCCTATGTATTGACTAGAAAGGACAAAGAACTTCAATACAAAGTGGTACGGTGTGGCTAATATGCACACCAAACAACCAAACTAGGCATATGTCACTGACCATGACCGGGGAATTTCAATATGGGTGGTCAACATTGACCAACCATAACACGAGACAAAAACGGTCAGTGGTGGAAACAATGCTATGGGAATATCAGTTATCAATGAGAAAGTACAACGACCTTCAGTCAGTAGTAGCACGGTGTGGCAACCTTGCACAATGACCGACCAAAGTAGGCATATGTACTGCCTTTGAGCAAAGAAACCCACTATGTGTGGTCAATATTGACTACTCATAATTTGAGTCACAAATGGTCAGAAGGGAAAACAATGGTTTGGGAACACCAAGTATCAAATAGCAAGCACAACAAGCTTCAATACGTTGTGGCACGGTGTGGATACCATGCACGATGACCAACCAAAGTAGGCATATGTCACTGACCATGACCAAATCATGGCACTAATTGTGGTAAACCTTGACAACTCATAACACGAGTCACAAATGGTCAGGGCGGAATGTAATGGTTTATTAACATTTGTTATTGACTAGCAAGTACAAATACCTTCAAAATGTAGTGGCACAGTGTGGCTACAATGCACTGTGACCAACCAAAGTATGCATATGTGACTAACCATGAAAAAAGAATTTCACTTCATGTGGTGAACATTTACAACTCACAACACGGGTCACATATAGTCTGAGGGGGCTAACAATGGTTTGGGAACACTGGCTGTCAACAAGAAAGCACAAAGACCTTCGATACATAATGACATGGTGTGGTAACCATGTACAATAACAAACCAAAGTAGGCATGTGTCACAAACCATGACCAAACGGATTTCACAATGTGTGGTCAACGTTAAAAACTCATAACACGAGTCACAACTGGTCAGTGGGGGAAACCATGGGTTGGGAACACTAGTTATCAACTAGCATGTAGAAAGCTCTTCAACAAGTAGTGGCACGGTGAGGCTAGCGTGCGTAGTGACCAACCAAAGGATGCATATGTCACTGACTATGACTGAAGAAGTCCATTATGTGTGGTCAACATTGACAACTCATAACACGTGTCACAAATTGTCAGAGGGAGATACAATGGTTTGGGAACCCTATGTATCGACTAGAAAGGACAAGGAACTTCAATACGTAGTGGCACGGTGTGGCTAATATGCACACCAAACAACCAAACTATGCATATATCACTGACGATGACCAGATAATTTCAATATGGGTGGTCAACGTTGACCGACCATAACACAAGTCAAAAACGGTCAGGGGAGGAAACAATGCTATGGGAATATCAGTTCTCAACTAGCAAGTACAACGACCTTCAGTCAGTAGTAGCACGTGGTGGCTACCATGCATGATGAACGACCAAAGTAGGCATATGTACTGCCTTTGACCAAAGAAATCTGCTGTGTGTGGTCAGCATTGACAACTCATAATACGAGTTACAAATGGTCATATGGGGAAACAATGGTTTGGGAACACCAAGTATCAAAAAGCAACCACAAGGAGCTTCAATACGTTGTGGCACAGTGTGGATTCTATGCACGATGACCAACCGAAGTAGGCATATGTCACTGACCATGAAAAAATAATGGCACTAGTTGTGATAAACCTTGATAACTCATAACACGAGTCACAAATTGTTAGGGTGGAAGATAATGATTTGTGAATACTAGTTATTGACTAGCAGGTACAAATCCCTTCAATATGTAGTGGCACAGTGTGGCTACAATGCACAGTGACCAACCAAAGTATGCATATGTCACTGACCATGAACAAAGAATTTCACTTCATGTGGTCAACATTTACAACTCGCAACACAAGTCACTGATAGTCAGAGGGGGTAACAATGGTTTGGGAATACTAGCTGTCAATAAGAAAGCACAAACACCTTCAATACGTAATGACACGGCGTGGTAACAATGTACATTGACTAACCTAAGTAGGCATGTGTCACAAACCATGACCAAACGGATTTCACAGTGTGTGGTCAACGTTGAAAACGCATACCACGAGTCACAAATGGTCAGTGCGGGAGACCATGGGTTGGGAACACTAGTCATCAACTAGCAAGTAGAAAGATTTTCAACAAGTAGAGGCATGGTGTAGCTAGCGTGAACAGTGACCAACCAAAGGATGCATATGTCACTGACTATGACTGAAGAAGTCCACTATGTGTGGTCAACATTGACAACTCATAACACGAGTCACAAATGGTCAGAGGGAGAGAAAATGGTTTGGGAACCCTATGTATCAACTAGAAAGGACAAAGAACTTCAATACGTAGTGGCACGATGTGGCTATTATGCACACCAAACAACCAAACTAGGCATATGTAACTGACCATGATCAGATGATTTCAATATGGGTGGTCAACGTTGACCAACCATAACACGAGTAACAAACGGTCAGGGGAGGAAGCAATGCTATGGGAATATCCCTTCTCAACTAGCAAGTACAACGACCTTCAGTCAGTAGTAGCACGCAGTGGCTACCATGCACAATGACCGACCAAAGTAGGCATATGTACTGCATTTGACCAAAGAAATCCGCTGTGTGTGGTCAACGTTCACAACTCATAATATGAGTCACAAATGGTCAGAGGGGGAAACAATGGTTTGGGAACACCCAGTATCAAATTGCAAGCACAAGGAGCTTCAATACGTTGTGGCACAGTGTGGATACCATGCACGATGACCAACCAAAGTAGGCATATGTCACTGACCATGACCATATAATGGCACTAAGTGTGGTAAACCTTGACAACTCATAACACGAGTAACAAATGGTCAGGGTGGAAGATAATGGTTCGTGAATACTAGTTATAGACTAGCAAGTACAGATACCTTCAATATGTAGTGGCACAGTGTGGCTACAATGCACAGTGACCAACCAAAGTACCATATGTCACTGACCATGAACAAAGAATTTCACTTTATGTGGTCAACATTTACAACTCACAACACGGGTCACAGGTAGTCGGAGGGAGCTAACAATGGTTTGGGAACACTGGCTGTCAACAAGAAAGCACAAAACCTTCGATACGTAATGACACGGCGTGGTAACCATGTACAGTAACAAACCAAAGTAGACATGTGTCACAAACCATGACCAAACGGATTTCACAGTGTGTGGTCAACGTTGAAAACTCATAACACGAGTCACAATTGGTCAGTGGGGGAAACCATGGGTTGGGAACACCAGTTATCAAATAGCAAGTAGAAAGATTTTCAACAAGTAGTGGCACGCTGTGGCTAGCGTGCACAGTGAGCAACCAAAGGATGCATATGTTACTTACTATGACAGAAGAAGTCCATTATGTTTGGTCAACATTGACAGCTCATACAACGAGTCACAAATGGTCAGAGGGAGATACAATGGTTTGGGAACCTTATGTATCGACTAGAAAGGACAAGGAACTGCAATACGTAGTGGCACGGTGTGGCTAATATGCACACCAAACAACCAAACTAGGCATATGTCACTGACCATGACGATAGAATTTCAATATGGGTGGTCAAGGTTGACCAACCATAACACGAGTCAAAAACGGTCAGGGGAGGAAACAATGTTATGGGAATATCAGTTCTCAACTAGCAAGTACAACGACCTTCAGTCAGTAGTAGCAGGGTGTGGCTACCATGCACAATGAAGGACCAAAGTCTGCATATGTACTGCCTTTGACGAAAGAAATCCGCTGTGTGTGGTCAACATTGACAACTCATAATAAGAGTCACGAATGGTCAGAGGGGGAAACAATGGTTTGTAGACACCAAGTATCAAAAAGCAAGCACAAGGAGCTTCAATGCATTGTGGCATGGTGTGGATACCATGCACGATGACCAACCAAAATAGGCATATGTCAGTGACCATGACCAAATCATGGCACTAAGTGTGGTAAACCTTGACAACTCATAACACGAGTCACAAATGGTCAGGGTGGAAGATAATGATCTGTGAATACTAGTTATTGACTAGCAAGAACAAATACCTTCAATATGTAGTGGCACAGTGTGGCTATAATGCACAGAGACCAACCAAAGTATGCATATGTCGCTGACCATGAACAAAGAATTTCACTTCATGTGGTCAACATTTACAAGTCACAACGCGAGTCACTGATAGTCAAGGGGGTGAAAATGGTTTGGGAACACTAGTTGTCAACATGAAAGTACAAAGACCTCCGATACGTAATGACATAGCGTGGTAACAATGTACAGTGACAAACCAAAGTAGGCATGTGTCACAAACCATGATCAAACGGATTTCAGTGTGTGTGGTCAACGCTGAAAACTCATAATTGTTGTTCTTCTATGCCCCATGGCCACTGCTATGGCTTGACGGACAGGTTGGGCATGCACTGCTCTCTTGGTGTAAGTCCCCCAGACCTTGTTCATGGTGCAAGTCCAAGCGAGACACCAGAAGTGTAGCGCAACGGATAGCATGTTGGACTTACGGACAACAGGTCCTGTGATCAAGCCTTAATTTGCGCAGGAGGTTTTTTGACCTTCTAGCACAGGGGAAGTTTCTTAGACATTTCTCCATGCATGAGGATAGTGCGCCACTTGGCGGTCAGTGGATGCGCCAATTGGCGGACTGGTGAGGTGGTGTGGAGTGACCACCCCAAAAGTGTCACTACCCACACACCTTAGAAGCCAGGCCTATGACTATGTGTACCAGGCTCATTCCCCATTCTAATTACACAATCTGGCCTTAGATGCTCCTCACAGAGTTGTCCAACTAAGGAACAGTATAAAGAAGACACTTGTTGGTCTAAGCCCCAGGAGTAAGTCTTTGACTAGCACCTCGCGCGGAAGTGACAAAGTGTTAAGGGGACAGAGTTGCTAGCAAGTGATTGCCTAGGAACTGTTCAGGATGGAACCGTGATCCTGAGGGTTATATCTTCTCCTAGCTGAAATGCTAGGAGCGGACAGCAGGTGCTATTGTGTCGCCCCTGTTTTCTAGTCCGTTTGCCTCAGGCCGGTTGACAATAACACGAGTCACAAATGGTCAGTGGGGGAGACCATGGGTTGGGAACACTAGTTATCAACCAGCAAGTAGAAAGATTTTCAACAAGTAGTGGCACACTGTGGCCAGCGTGCACAGTGACCAACCAAATGATGCATATGTCACTGATTACGACCAAAGAAGTCCACTATGTGTGGTCAACGTTGACAACTCATAACATGAGTCACAAATGGTCAGAGGGACAGACAATGGTTTGGGAAGCCTATGTATCAACTATAAAGGACAAAAAACTTCAATACGTAGTGGCACGGTGTGGCTACTATGCACACCAAACAACCAAACTAGGCATATGTCACTGACCATGACCGGATAATTTCAATATGGGTGGTCAACGTTTACCAACCATAACACAAGTCACAAACGACCAGGGGAGGAAACAATGCTATGGGAATATCAGTTCTCAACTACAAAGTACAACGACCTTCATTCAGTAGTAGCACGGTATGGCTACCATGCACAATGACCAACCAAAGTAGGCATATGTACTGCCTTTGACCAAAGAAATCCGCTGTGTGCGGTCAACGTTGACAACTCATAATACGAGTCACAAATGGTCAAAGGGAGAAACAATGGTTTGGGAACACCACGTATCAAATAGAAAGCACCAGGAGCTTCAATTTGTTGTGGCACAGTGTGGATACCATGCACGATGACCAACCAAAGTAGGCATATGTCACAAACCATGAGCAAATAATGGCACTAAGTGTAGTAAACCTTGACAACTCATAACACGAGTCACAAATGGTCAGGGTGGAAGATAATGGTTTGTGAATTTCAATATGGGTGGCTAACGTTGACCAACCATAACACGAGTCAAAAGTGGTCAGGGAAGGAAGCAATGCTATAAGAATAGCAGTTATCACTTAGCAAGTACAACGACCATCGGTCTGTAGTAGCACGGTGTGATTACCATGCACAATGAACGACCAAGGTAGGCATATGTACTGCCTCTGACCAAAGAAAAATGCTGTGTGTGGTCAACATTGACAACTCATAATACGAGTCACAAATGGTTAGTGGGGAAAACAATGGTTTGGGAACATCAAGTATTGAAAAGCAAGCACAAGGAGCTTCAATACGCTGTGGCACGGTATGGATACCATGCACGATGACCAACCAAAGTAGGCATATGTCAATGACCATGACCAAATAATGGCACTAAGTGTGGTAAACCTTGACAACTCATAACACGCCTCACAAATGGTCAAAGTGGAAGATAATGGTTTGTGAATACTAGTTATCGACTGGCAAGTACAAATACCTTCGATATGTAGTGGCACAGTGTGGCTACAATGCACAGTGACCAACCAAAGTATGTATATGTCACTGACCATGAACAAAGAATTTCACTTCATGTGGTCAACATTTACAACTCACAACAGCGGTCACAGATAGTCAGAGGGGGCTAGTAATGGTTTGGGAACACTGGCTATCAACAAGAAAGCATGAATACATTTGATACGTAATGACACGGCGTGGTAACCATGTACAGTGACAAACCAAAGTAGGCATATGTCACAAATCAAGACCAAACGGATTTCAAAGTGTGTGGTCAATGTTGAAAACTCATAACACAAGTCACAACTGCTCAGTGGGGGAAACCATGGGTTGGGAACACTAGTTATCAACTAGCACATAGAAAGATTTTCAACAAGTACTGGCACCGTGTGGCTAGCGTGCACAGTGACCAACCAAAGGATGCATATGTCACTGACTATGACCAAAGAAGTCCATTATGTGTGTTCAACATTGACAACTCATAACACGAGTCACAAATGGTCAGAGGGAGAGACAATGGTTTGGGAACCCTATGTATCGACTTGAAAGGACAATGAAATCCAATACGTAGTGGCACGGTGTGGCTAATATGCAAGGCATATGTCACTGACCATGACGAGACGATTTCAATATGGGTGGTCAACGTTGACCAACCATAACACGAGTCAAAAATGGTCAGAGGAGGAAACAATGCTATGGGAATATCAGTTCTCAACTAGCAAGTACAAGGACCTTCAGTCAGTAGTAGCACGGTGTGGCTACCATGCACAATGACCGACCAAAGTAGGCATGTGTACTGCCTTTGACCAAAGAAATCCGCTGTGTGTGGTCAACGTTGACAACTCATAA
>SZWC01000074.1:244201-278406 GCA_023375785.1 Penium margaritaceum
GGCGGTGAATATGCGGGGTGCCTTGGGTAGATGAAGAGCAAGTGGATTGAGTGGTAGAAAACAACTCCACACTCCCCACAACAGAATGGCATCGCAGAGAGAGCGAATCGCACAATCCTTAACATGGTGCGATCCATGTTGAGCGACGCCGACCTTACACAACGGTATTGGGCGGAGGCGGCAAGGACAACAGCGTACATCATGAATCTCATGCCAACCAAGCCGTTGAAGGACAAGGAGAGCAATGTGTGGAAGACGCCACAAGAAGTCTGGAGCGGAAGGAAGCCGGCGGTGGGTCAGCTCCGNGTGTTGCACATGCAATGGTGCAGGCACGTGAGGGACGGAGCAAGCTGGACCCGCGTACCCGTCGGTGTATTTTCCTTGGATATGAGAGCGGAAGCAAGGCGTATCGGCTCTTTGACCCAAGGAGGCAGCAGATTGTGCGGAGTCGCGACGTCACTTTCGACGAGACAAGCCGTTGGACAGACAAGGAGGCAGGTCTCTCCAAGAGGGGGGAGTGGATGCCACTCCTTGAGGGGGAGACGCCGGATGACGTGAACGAGGGTGACGTCCTCGCAGCAGCACCAGCCGGAGATGATCGCCCGAGGGATGGGCGAATGGCACAATTTGTTCCGGCCAGTTCGGATGAGGAATCCGAAGCACCGGAGATGGACGTGGAGGCGGGGAGTCGACCGATGTCTCCAAGGTCTCCAAGAGAGGGGGAGCAGGCGCTTGGAGAGGATGGCGCCGAAAGGGGACAGCAACAACAACAACCGCCTCAAGAGCCCCGCACGAGCAGCCGTGTGCGAAGAAGGACAATACGATATGATGCCGACAAGGGCATTTGGACTGGGTTCGCGCAAGAGGAGCCGCAAGGAGGCACTGCACAAGAAGGATGGGGCTGAGTGGGAGGGAGCAATAACATGTAAGCTCGCCTCCCATGAGGAGAAAATCTCCTCAGTTATAGGTCGAGCATGGACGAATGCCATGGGTGATGCGCAAGGGGGAGATTGTTGGAATTATGCTCCTCACCATGGCAGGAGTGACTCCAAAAAGGAACACCAAAAAGACAAGCCTTAGTGTCTTAGTGGTTAATGGTGTCCACCTCTAGAGGCAGGGGTCCGGGTTCAAGTCCCACAAGATGAAATTCTGCCCTGCCTCAAGGGAGGTGGAAAATAGATGCCAGGAAGCTAGCTCAACCTCTAGAGTTCCTCTTTAAGTTTCTAGAAGGCCAGGTGAGGGTCCAGGAAGGTGGCACACCTTCTAGAAGAGGTGACTTGTCCTACAAGGCATCTAGAGGTGTCTTGGTCTTCTGGACACCTTCCCTCCTACTAGAAGCAAGCTGAGGAATCTAGGAAGGGCCAGAAGCTTCTAGAGGAGGGAAGGGATGCCTTCCTAGGTGGGAAAAGGACAGCCTATCAAGGAGCACTCTAGAAGCCATAGAATCTGCTAGGAAGCTCCAAATCTGGCATGCTTTGGTGTTCTGGAAAGCTTAGATCAGTGGCTATAAAATGCCACTGCTTTTGAGCCTTGATAAATTGTTTATTCCCATCCAATTGAGGACAAAACTATTGCCTCACTCTCTGACTAGATTTTGCCATCCTTGGTACCAGTTGCCTCCATAGTTTCAGTCTCTCCAAAAACAATTGGTGGTGTGAACCAGCCACTGCTAGGGACCCTCCAGGGTGCACACTCACCCTCAGGCCAACACAAATACCTTCAATATGTAGTGGCACAGTGTGGNGGTGACTTGTCCTACAAGGCATCTAGAGGTGTCTTGGTCTTCTGGACACCTTCCCTCCTACTAGAAGCAAGCTGAGGAATCTAGGAAGGGGCAGAAGCTTCTAGAGGAGGGAAGGGATGCCTTCCTAGGTGGGAAAAGGACAGCCTATCAAGGAGCACTCTAGAAGCCATAGAATCTGCTAGGAAGCTCCAAATCTGGCATGCTTTGGTGTTCTGGAAAGCTTAGATCAGTGGCTATAAAATTCCACTGCTTTTGAGCCTTGATAAAGTGTTTATTCCCATCCAATTGAGGAAAAAACTATTGCCTCACTCTCTGACTAGATTTTGCCATACTTGGAACCAGTTGCCTCCATAGTTTCAGTCTCTCCAAAAACAATTGGTGGTGTGAACCAGCCACTGCTAGGGACCCTCCAGGGTGCACACTCACCCTCAGGCCAACACAAATACCTTCAATATGTAGTGGCACAGTGTGGCTACAATGCAGAGTGACCAACCAAAGTATGCATATGTCACTGACCATGAACAAAGAACTTCACTTCATGTGGTCAATGTTGACAACTCACAACACGACTCATAGATATTCAGAGGGGGTAACAATGGTTTGGGAAGACTATCTATCAACAAGAAAGCACAAAGACCTTCGATACGTAGTGACACGACATGGTAACCATGTACAATGACAAACCAAAGTAGGCATATGTCACTAACCATGACCAAACGGATTTTAGAGTGTATGGTCAACGTTGAAAACGAAAAACACGAATCACAAATGGTCCGGGGAGAAACAATGGGTTGGGAACACTAGTCATCAACTAGCAAGTAGAAATATTTTCTACAAGTAGTGGCACGATGTGGCCAGCGTGCACAGTGACCAACCAAAGGATGCACATGTCACTGACTATGACTGAAGAAGTCCACTATGTGTGGTCAACATTGACAACTCATAACATGAGTCACAAATGGTCAGAGGCGGAACCAATGGTCTGGGAAAATCAGGTATCAACTAGCAAGCACAAGGACCTTCAACATGTAGTGGCATGGTGTGGATACCATGCACGATGACCAACCAAAGTAGGCATATGTCACTGACCATGACCAAAAAATGTCAACAAGTGTGGTAACCTTTGACAGCTCATAACACGAGTCACAAATGGTCAGAGTGGAAGACAATGGTTTGTGCATACTAGGTATCAAGTAGCAAGTACAAATACCTTCAATATGTAGTGGCACAGCGTGGCTATCATGCATAGTGACCAACCAAAGTATGCATATGTCACTGACCATGACCAACGATTTTCACTTCATGTGGTCAACGTTCATAGCTCACAACACGAGTCACATATAGTCAAAGGGGGATAACAATGGTTTGGGAACACTAGCTATTAACCAGAAAGCACAAATACCTTTACTATGTAGTGACATGGCGTGGAAACCATGTACAGTGACAAACTAAAGTAGGCATATGTCACTAACCAAGACCAAACAAATTTCACAGTGTGTGGTCAGTATTGAAAACTCATAACACAAGTCACAAATGGTGAGAGAGGGAAACAATGGATTGGGAACACTAGTTGTCAACCAGCAAGTACGAAGAATTTCAACAAGAAGTGGCACGGTCTGGCTTGCGTGCACAGTGACCAACCAAATGATGAATACTTCACTGACTATGACCGAAGAAATCCAGTATGTGTGGTCAACATTGACAACTCATAACACGAGTCACAAATGGTCAGAGGGAGAGACAATGGTTTGGGAACCCTATGCATGGACTAGAAAGGACAAATAACTTCAATACGTAGTGGCGCGGTGTGGCTACTATGCACACCAAAGAACCAAACTAGGCATATGTCACTGACCATGACAAAAGAATTTCAATATGGATGGTCAACATTCACCAACCATAACACGAGTCACGAATGGTCATAGGGGGGAACAATGGTTCCCCCCTCTCAGTTTTGAACTAGGAAGTACAACCCCCTTCAATCAGTACTTACATAGTGTGGCTACCATGCACAAAGGCTGACCAAAGTAGGCATATGTACTGCCCTTGACCAAACAAATCCGCTGTGTGTGGTCAACGTTGACAACTTATAATACGAGTCACAAATGGTCAGAGGGGGAAACAATGGTTTGGGAACACCAAGTACCAAATAGGAAGCACAAGGAGATTCAATACGTTGTGGCACAGTGTGGACACCATGCACGATGACCAACCAAAGAAGGCATATGTCACTGACCATGACCAAATAATGGCACTAAGTGTGGTAAATCTTGATAACTCATAACACGAGTCACAAATGGTCATGGTGGAATACAATGGTTTGTGGATACTAGTTATCGACTAGGAAGTAGAAATACCTTTTATATGTAGTGGCACAGTGTGGCTACAATGCACAATGACCAACCAAAGTATGCATANATTTTCAACAAGTAGTGGCACGGTGTGACTAGCGTGCACAGTGACCAACCAAAGGATGCACACGTTACTGACTATGACCGAAGAAGTCCACTGTGTGTGGTCAACATTGACAACTCATAACACGAGTCACAAGTGGTCAGAGGGAGAGACAATGATTTGGGAAGACTATGTATTGACTAGAAAGGACAAAGAACATCAACACATAGTGGCAGGGTGTGGCTACTATGCACACCAAACAACCAATTTAGGCATATGTCACCGACTATGATGAAAGAATTTCAAAATGGTTGGTCAACATTCACCAACCATAACACGAGTCACAAAGGGTCAGAGGGGGAAACAATGGTCTGTGAATATCATTTTTCAACTAGCAAGTACAGCAACCTTCAATCAGTATAAGCACTGTGTGGCTACCATTAACAATGACCAACCAAAGTAGGCATATGTACTACCTTTGACCAAAGAACTCCGCGGTTTGTCGTCAGCATTGACAACTCATAACAGGAGTCACAAATGGTCAGAGGGGGAGACAATGGTTTGGGAACACCAGGTATCAAATAGCAAGCACAAGGACCTTCAATACGTTGTGGCACGGTGTGGATACCATGCACGATGACCAACCACAGTAGGCATATGACACTGACCATGACCAAATAATGTCCCTTAGCGTGGAAAAAATTGACAACTCATAACACGAGTCACAAATAGTCATGATGGAATATAATGGTTTGTGAATACTAGTTATCGACTAGCAAGTACAAATAGCTTCAACATGTAGTGGCACAGCGTGGCTGCCATGCACAGTGACCAACCAAAGTATGCATATGTCACTGACCATGACCAATGAATTTCACTTCATGTGGTCAGCATTGACAACTCACAACACGAGTCACTGCTAGTCAGAGTGGGTAACAATGGTTTGGGAACACTAGCTATCAACTAGAAAGGACAAAGACCTTCGATACGTAGTGACACGACGTGGTAAACATAGTGACACGGCGTGGTGACAAACCAAAGTAGGCATATGTCACAAACCATGACCAAACGGATTTCACAGTGTGTGGTCAACGTTGAAAACTCATAACACGAGTCACAAATAGTCAGTGGGGGAGACCATGGGCTGGTTACACTAGTTATCAAAAAGGAAGTAGAAATATTTGCAACAAGTAGTGGCACGGAGTGGTTAGCGTGCACAGTGACCAACCAAAGCATGCATATGTCACTGACCGATGAAGTCCACTATGTGTGGTCAACATTGACAACTCATAACACGGGTCACAAATGGTCAGAGGGATAGACAACGGTTTGGGTACCCTATGTATCATCTGGAAAGGACAAAGAACTTCAATACGTAGTGGCACTATGTGGCTAATATGCACATCAAACAACCAAACTAGGCATATGTCACTGGCAATGACCAAAGAATTTCAACATGGGTGGTCAACGTTGACCAACCATAACACGAGTCACAAACGGTAAGGGGAGGAAACAATGCTATGGCAATATCAGTTCTCAACTAGAAAGTACAATAACCTTCAGTCAGTAGTAGCACGGTGTGGCTACCATGCACAATGACCGACCAAAGTAGGCATATGTACTGCCTTTGACTAAAGAAATCTGTTGTGCGTGGTCAACGTTGACAACTTATCATACGAGTCACAAATCGTCAGAGGGGGAAACAATGGTTTGGGATAACCAAGTCTTAAATGGCAAGCACAAGGAGCTTCAATATGTCATGGCACAGTGTGGATACCATGCACGATGACCAACCAAAGTAGGCATATGTCAATGACCATGACCAAATAATGGCACTAAGTGTGGTAAACCTTGACAACTCATAACACGAGTCACAAATGGTCGGGGTGGAAGATAATGATTTGTGAATACTAGTTATCAACTAGCAAGTACAAATACCTTCAAAATGTAGTGGCACAGTGTGGCTACAATGCACAGTGACCAACCAAAGTATGCATATGTCACTGACCATGAACAAGTAATTTCACTTCATGTTGTCAACATTTACAACTCACAACACGGGTCACAGATAGTCTGAGGGGGCTAACAATGGTTGGCGAACACTAGTTGTCAATAAGAAAGCATAAAGACCTTCGATACGTAATGACACGGCGTGGTAACCATGTGCAGTGTCAAACCAAAGTAGGCATGTGTCAGAAACCATAACCAAACGGATTTCACAGTGTTTGGTCAACGCTGAAAACTCATAACACGAGTCACAAATGGTAATTTGGGGAGACCATGGGTTGGGAGCACTAGTTATGAACTAGCAAGTAGACAGATTTTCAAGAAGTAGTGGCACGGTGTGGATACCATGCACGATGACCAACCAAAGTAGGCATATGTCACTGACCATGACCGAATAATGTCACTAAGTGTGGTAAAATTTGACAACTCATAACACGAGTCACAAATGGTCAGGGTGGAAGATAATGGTTTGTGAATACTAGTTATCAACTAGCAAGTACAAATACCTTCAATATGTAGTGGCACAGCGTGTCTACCATGCACAGTGACGAACCAAATTATGCATATGTCACTGGCCATGACCAACGAATTTCACGTCATGTGGTCAGCGTTGACACCTCACAACACGAGTCACTGATAGTCAGAGGGGGTAACAATGGTTTGGGAACACTAGCTATCAACTAGAAAGCACAAAGACCTTTGATACGTAGTGACACGGCGTGGTAACCATGTACAATGACAAACCAAAGTAGGCATATGTCACAAACCATGACCAAACGGATTTCACAGTGTGTGGTCAACGTTGAAAACTCATAACACAAGTCACAAATAGTCAGTGGGGGAGACCATGGGTTGAGAACAATAGTTATCAACTAGCAAGTAGAAATATTTTCAGCAAGTAGTGGCACGGTGTGGCTAACGTGCACAGTGACCAACCAAATGATATATATATCACTGACTATAACCGAAGATTTTCACTATGTGTGGTCAACATTGACAACTCATAACACGAGTCACAAATGGTCAGAGGGAGAGACAATGGTTTGGGAACCCTATGTATCAACTAGAAAGGACAAAGAACTTCAATACGTAGTGGCACGGTGTGGCTAATATGCACACCAAACAACCAAACTAGGCATATGTCANATATATCACTGACTATAACCGAAGATTTTCACTATGTGTGGTCAACATTGACAACTCATAACACGAGTCACAAATGGTCGGAGGGAGAGACAATGGTTTGGGAACCCTATGTATCAACTAGAAAGGACAAAGAACTTCAATACGTAGTGGCACGATGTGGCTAATATGCACACCAAACAACCAAAACTAGGCATATGTCACAGACCATGACCAAATAATTTCAACATGGGTGGTCAACGTTGACCAACCATAACATAAGTCACAAACAATAAGGGGAGGAAACAATGCTATTGGAATATCAGTTCTCAATTAGCAAGTACAATGACCTTCAGTCAGTAGTAGCACGGTGTGGCTATCATGCACAATGACCGACCAAAGTAGGCATATGTACTGCATTTGACCAAAGAAATCCGCTGTGTGTGGTCAACGTTGACAACTCATCATACGAGTCACAAATAGTCAGAGGGGGAAACAATGGTTTGGAAACACGAAGTATCAAACAGCAAGCAGAAGGAGCTTCAATACGTTGTGGTACGGTGTGGATACCATGCACGATGACCAACCAAAGTAGGCATATGTCAATGACCATGACCAAATAATGGCACTAGTTGTGGTAAACCTTGACAACTCATAACATGAGTCCTAAATGGTCAGGGTGGAAGATAATGATTTGTGAATACTAGTTATCGACTAGCAAGTACAAATACCTTCAATATGTACTGGCACAGTGTGGCTACAGTGCACAGTGACCAACCAAAGTATGCATATGTAA
The DNA here is from genome assembly GCA_023375785.1 of Penium margaritaceum. Lineage (NCBI taxonomy): Eukaryota > Viridiplantae > Streptophyta > Zygnematophyceae > Desmidiales > Peniaceae > Penium > Penium margaritaceum. The sequence goes on from SZWC01000074.1 coordinate 252,265, forward strand.
CTGACCAAGAGCAAAGAATTTCACTTCATGTGGTCAACATTTACAACTCACAACACGGGTCACAGATAGTCAGAGGGGGCAAACAATGGTTTGGGAATACGAACTGTCAACACAAAAGCACAAAGACCTTTGATACATAATGACACGGCGTGGTAACCATGTATAGTGACAAACCAAAGTAGGCATGTGTCACGAACCATGACCAAATGGATTTCACAGTGTGTGGTCAACGTTGAAAACTCATAACACGAGTCACAAATGGTCAGTGGGAGAGACCATGGGTTGGGAACACTAGTTATCGACTAGCAAGTAGAAAGATTTTCAACAGGTAGTGGCACGGTGTGGCTAGCGTGCACAACGACCAACCAAAGGATGCATATGTCACTGACTGTGATCGAAGAAGTCCACTATGTGTGGTCAACATTGACAACTCATAACACGAGTCACAAATGGTCAGAGGGAGAGACAATGACTTGGGAACCCTCTGTATCAACTAGAAAGACAAAGATCTTCAATATGTATTGGCACGGTGTGGCTACTATGCACACCAAACAACCAAACTAGGCATATGTCACTGACCATGACCAGATGATTTCAATATGGGCGGTCAACATTGACCAACCATAACACGAGTCACAAACGGTCAGGGGAGGAAACAATGCTATGGGAATATCAGTTCTCAACTAGCAAGTACAACGACCTTGAGTCAGTAGTAGCACAGTGTGGCTACCACGCACAATGACCGACCAAAGTAAGCATATGTACTGCCTTTAACCAAAGAAATCCGCTGTGTGTGGTCAACGTTGACAACTCATGATACGAGTCACAAATGGTCAGAGGGGGAACCAATGGTTTGGGAACACCGAGTATCAAATAGCAAGCACAAGGAGCTTCAATACGTTGTGGCACAGTGTGGATACCATGCACGATGACCAACCAAATTAGGCATATGTCACTGACCATGACCAAATAATGGCACTAAGTGTGGTAAACCTTGACAACTCATAACACGAGTCAAAAATGGCCAGGGTGGAAGATAATGATTTGTGAATACTAGTTATCGACTAGCAAGTACAAGTACCTTCAATATGTAGTGGCACAGTGTGGCTACAATGCACAGTGACCAGCCAAAGTATGCATATGTCACTCATTATGAACAAAGAATTTCACTTCATGTGGTCAATGTTTACAACTCACAACACCGGTCACAGATAGTCAGAGGGGGCTAACAATGGTTTGGAAAGACTAGCTGTCAAAAAGAAAGCACAAAGACATTTGATACGTAATGACACGGTGTGGTAACCATGTACAGTGACAAACCAAAGTAGGCATGTGTTACAAACCATGCCCAAACGGATTTCAGAGTGTGTGGTCAACGTTGAAAACTCATAACACGAGTCACAAATGGTCAGTGGGGGAGACCATGGGTTGGGAACACTAGTTATCAACTAGCAAGTAGAAAGATTTTCAACAAGTAGTGGCACGGTGTGGCTAGCGTGCACAGTGACCAACCAAAGGATGCATATGTCACTGACTATGACCGAAGAATTCCACTATGTGTGGTCAACATTGACAACCCATAACACGATTCACAAATGGTCAGTGGGAGAGACAGTGGTTTGGGAACCCTATGTATCAACTAGAAAGGACAAAGAACTTCAATACGTAATGGCACGGTGTGGCTACTATGCACACCAAACAACCAAACTAGGCATATGTCACTGACCATGACCAGATTATTTCAATATGGGTGGTCAACATTGACCAACCATAAGACGAGTCACAAACGGTCAGGGGAGAAAACAATTCTATGGGAATATCAGTTCTCAACTAGCAAGTACCACGACCTTCAGTCACTAGTAGCACGGTGTGGCTACCATGCAAAATGACCGACCAAAGTAGGCATGTGTACTGCCTTTGACCAAAGAAATCCGCTGTGTTTGGTCAACGTTGACAGCTCATAGTACGAGTCACAAATGGTCAGAGGGGGAAACAAAGGTTTGGGAACACCAAGTATCAACTAGCAAGCACAAGGAGCTGCAATAATTTCCAGCGCGGTGTGGATACCATGCACGATGACCAACCAAAGTATGCATATGTCACTAACCATGACCAAATAATGTCACCATGTGTGGTACACTTTGACAACTCATAACACAAGTCACAAATGGTCAGAGTGGAAGATAATGGTTTCTCAATACTAGTTGTCGACTAGAAAGTACAAATACCTTCAATATGTAGTTGCACAGTGTGGCTACAATGCACCGTGACCAACCAAAGTATGCATATGTCACTGACCATGAACAAAGAATTTCACTTCATGTGGTCAATTCTGACAACTCACAACACGAGTCATAGATATTCAGAGGGGGTAACAATGGTTTGGGAATAATATCTATCAACAAGAAAGCACAAAGACCTTCGATATGTAGTGATACGACGTGGTAACCATGTACAATGACAAACCAAAGTAGGCATATGTCACTAACCATGACCAAACAGATTTAAGAGTGTGTGGTCAACGTTGAAAACAAAAAACACGAGTCACAAATGGTCAGGGGGGAAACCATGGGTTGGCAACACTAGTTATTAACTAGCAAGTAGAAAGATTTTCAACAAGTAGTGGAACGGTGTGGCTAGCGTGTACAGTGACCAACCAAAGGATGCATATGTCACTGACTATGACCAAATAAGTCCACTATGTGTAGTCAACATTGACAACTCATAACACGAGTCACACATGGTCAGAGGAAGAACCAATGGTCTGGGAACGCCAGGTATCAACTAGCAAGCACAAGGATCTTCAACAAGTTGTGAAACGGTGTAAATACCATGCACGATGACCAACAAAAGTAGGCATATGTCACTGACCATGACCAAATAATGTCAATAAGTGTGGTAAACTTTGACAGCTCATAACACGAGTCACAAATGGTCAGAGTGGAAGAAAATGGTTCTTGAATACTAGTTATCGAGTAGCAAGTACAAATACCTTCAACATGTAGTGGCACAGGGTGGCTACCATGCACAGTGACCAACCAAAGTCTGCATATGTCAATGACCATGACCAACGAATTTAACTTCATGTGGTCAGCATTCAACTCACAACACGAGTCACATATGTTCAAAGGGAGGTAACAATAGTTTGGGAACACTAGCTATTAAGCAGAAAGCACATAAACATTTAATATGTAGTGACATGGCGTGGTAACCATGTACAGTGCCTAACCAAAGGAGGCATGTGTCACTAACCATGACCAAATAAACTTCACAGTGTGCGGTCAATATTGAAAACTCATAACACGAGTCACAAATGGTGAGAGGGGGAAACAATGGATTGGGAACACTAGTTGTCAACTGACAAGTACAAAGACTTTCAACAAGAAGTGGCACGGTTTGGCTAGCGTGCACGGTGACCAACCAAAGGATGAATACATCACTGACTATGACTGAAGATATCCAGTATGTGTGGTCAACATTGACAACTCATAACATGAGTCACAAATGGGCGGAGGGAGAGACAATGGTTTAGGAACCCTATGCTTGGACTATAAAAAACAATTAACTAATTAAATAATGAATACGTAGCCGCACGGTGTGGCTACTATGCACACCAAACAACCAAACTAGGCATATGTCACTGACCATGACCAAAGTGTTCCAATATGGAAGGTCAACGTTCACCAACCATAACACGAGTCATAAATGGTCAGAGTGGAAAACAATGGTTCGGGAATATCAGTTATCAACTAGCAAGTACACACCCTTCCACCAGTAGTAGCACGGCGTGGCTACCATGCACAATGACAAACCAAAGTAGGCATATGTACTGCCTTTGACCAAATAAATCCGCTGTGTGTGGTCAACATTGACAACTCATAATACGAGTTACAAATGGTCAGAGGGGGAAACAATGGTTGGGGAACACCAAGTATCAAATAGGAAGCACAAGGAGCTTCAATACGTTGTGGCACAATGTGGATACCATGCACGATGACCAACCAAAGTAGGCATATGTCACTGACCATGACCAAATAATGGCACTAAGTGTGGTAAACCTTGACAACTCATAACACGAGTCACAAATGATCATGGTGGAATATAATGGTTTGTGAGTACTAGTTATCAACTAGCAAGTACAAATACCTTCAATATGTAGTGGCATAGTGTGGCTACAATCCACAGTGACCAACCAAAGTATGCATATGTCACTGACCATGAACAAAAAATTTCACTTCATGTGGTCAATACTTACAACTCACAGCACGGGTCACAGATAGTCAGAGGGGGCTAACAATGGTTTGGGAACACTAGCTGTCAACAAAAAGGCAAAAACACCTTCGATACGTAATGACACGGCATGGTAACCATGTACAATGACAAACCAAAGTAGGCATGTGTCACAAACCATGACCAAACGGATTTCACAGTGTGTGGTCAACGTTGAAAACTCATAACACGAGTCACAACTGGTCAGTGAGGGAAACCATGGGTTTAGATCACTAGTTATCAACTAGCAAGTAGACAGATTTTCAACAAGTAGAGGCACGGTGTGGCTAGGTGCACAGTGACCAACCAAAGGATGCACACGTCACTGACTATGACTGAACAAGTCCACTATGTATTGTCAACATTAACAACTCATAACACGAGTCCCAAATGGTCAGAGGGAGAGACAATGATTTGGGAGCCCTGTGTATCGACTAGAATGGACAAAGAACTTCAATACGTAGCTGCTCGGTGTGGCTACTATGCACACCAAAAAACCAAACAAGGCATATGTCACCGACCAAGATGAAAGAATTTCAATATGGGTGGTCAACATTCACCAACCATAACACGAGTCACAAAGGGTCACAGGGGGAAGCAATGGTCTGTGAATATCAGTTCTCAACTAGCAAGTACAGCGACCTTCAATCACTATAAGCACGGTGTGGCTACCATGCACAAAGACCGACCAAAGTATGCATATGTACTACCTTTGACCAAAGAAATCCGCTGTGTGTGGTCAGCATTGACAACTAATAATAGGAGTCACGAATGGTCAGAGGGGGAGACAATGGTTTTGGAACACCAGGTATCAACTAGCAAGCACAAGGACCTTCAATAAGTTGTGGCACGGTGTGGATACCATGCACGATGACCAACCAAAGTAGGCATATGTCACTGACCATGACCAAATAATGTCACTAAGTGTGGTAAAATTTGACAACTCATAACACAAGTCACAAATGGTCAGAGTGGAAGATAATGTTTTGTGAATACTAGTTATCGACTAGCAAGGACAAATACCTTCAATATGTAGTGGCACAGCGTGGCTAGCATGCACAGTGACCAACCAAAGTATGCATATGTCACTAACCATGACCAACAAATCTCACTTCATGTGGTCAGCGTTGACAACTCACAACACGAGTCACTGATAGTCAGAGGGGGTAACAATGGTTTGGGAACACTAGCTATCAAAAAGAAAGCACAAAGAGCTTTGATACGTAGTGACACAGTGTGGTAACCATGTACAGTGACAAACCAAAGTAGGCATATGTCACAAACCATGACCAAACGGATTTCACAGTGTGTGGTTGATGTAGAATATTCATAACATGAGTCAGAAACGGTCAGTGGGGGAGACAATGGATTGGGAACACCAGTTATCAACTAGCAAGTAGAAAAACATTCAACAAGTAGTGGCACGGTGTGGCTAGCGTTCACAGTGACCAACCAAAGGATGCATATGTCACTGACAATAACCGAAGAAGTCCACTATCTGTGGTGAACACTGACAACTCATAACACAAGTCACAAATGGTCAGAGGGAGAGACAATGGTTTGGGAACCCTATGTATGAACTAGAAAGGACAAAGAACTTCAATACGTAGTGGCTTGGTGTGGCTAACATGCACAGCAAATAACCTAACTAGGCATATGTCACTGACCATGACAAAAGAATTTCAACATGGGTGGTCAACAGTGACCAACCGTAACACGAGTCACAAAAGGTGAGGGGATGAAACAATGCTATAAGAATATCAGTTCTCAACTAGCAAGTACAATTAATTTCAGTCAGGAGTAGCACGCTGTGGCTACCATGCACAATGACCGACCAAAGTAGGCATATGTACTGCCTTTGACCAAAGAAATCCGCTGTGTGTGGTCAACGCTGACAACTCATAATACGAGTAACAAATGGTCAGAGGGGGAAACAATGGGTTGGGAACACGAGTTATCAACTAGCAAGTCAGAATATCTTCAGCAAGAAGTGGCATGGTGTGGCTAGCGTGCACAGTGACCAACCAAAGGATGCATTTGTCACTGACTATGACCGAAGAAGTCCACTATGTGTTGTCAACATTGACAACTCATAACACGAGTCACAAATAGTCAGAGGGAGAGACAATGGTTTGGGAACCCTATGTATTGACTACAAAGGACAAAGAACTTCAATACGTAGTGGCATGGTACGGCTAATATGCACACCAAACAACCAAACTAGGCATATGTCACTGACCATGACCAGGGAATTTCAATATGGGTGGTCAACGTTGACCAACAATAACACAAGACAAAAGCTATCAGGGAAGGAAACAATGCTATGGAAATATCAGTTCTCAACGAGAAAGTACAACAACCTTCAGTCAGTAGTAGCACGGCGTGGCAACCATGCACAATGACCGACCAAAGTAGGCATATGCACTGCCTTTGAGCAAAGAAACCCACTGTGTGTGGTCAACGGTGACAACTCATAATACGAAACACAAATGGTCAGAGGGGGAAACAATGGTATGACCAAAGAGATGCGCTGTGTGTGGTCAATGGTGACAACTCATAATACGAGTCACAAATGGTCAGAGGGGGAAACAATGGTTTGGGAACACCAAGTATCAAATAGGAAGCACAAGGATCTTCAATACGTTGTGGCACACTGTGGATACCATGCACGATAACCAACCAAAGTAGGCATTTGTGACTGACCATGACCAAATAATGGCATTAAGTGTGGTAAACCTTGACAACTCATAACACGAGTCACAAATGGTCAGGGTGGAAGATAATGTTTTGTGAATACTAGTTATTGACTAACAAGTACAAATACCTTCAATATGTAGTGGCACAGTGTGGCTACAATTCACAGAGACCAACCAATGTATGCATATGTCACTGACCATGAACAACGAATTTCACTTCATGTGGTCAGCGTTGACACCTCACAACACGAGTCACTGATATTCAGAGGGGGTAACAATGGTTTGGATCATTAGCTATCAACTAGAAAGCACAAAGGCCTTCAATAGGTAGTGACACGGCGTGGTAACCACGTACAGTGACAAACCAAACAAGGCATATGTCACTAGCCATGAAGAAAGAATTCCAATAAGGGTGGTCAAAGTTCACAACCCATAACATGAGTCACAAATGGTCAGAGGGAAAAAACATGGTTTCAAAAGACTATGTATTTTCTAGCAAGTACAAATATTTTTCGTATGTATTGGCACAGTGTGGCTACCGTGCACGATGACCTACCCAAGTAGGCATACATCACTGCTCATGACCAAAGATGTTTAGTGTGTGTGGTCAACGTTCACAACTCATAATACGAGTCAAAAATAGGCAGAGGGAGAAACAATGGTTTGGGAATACTCGACATCGACTAGCAAGTACAAAGACCTTCGATAAGTGGTGGCACGGTTTGGCTATCATGCGCAATGACCAACCAAAGTATGCTTGTGTCACTGAATATCATAAAAACAGTTCGACTATGCGTAGTCAGCTTTCCTTCTTACGGCTGGTCAATCAGAGCAATGGTTGAGAGGTTATTCAAGCTCAAAGTTGCAAAATTTGAAACTCCGTCTACATCAATCTTTTTATGATTAAACTAACTTTGTTATCATTCATACTTTTTAAAACTACCATCTAATCCTACACCCCCCTATTTTATGCCCTTTACCCATATGAACTCTTGTAATGTCATTTGGACATCATATGAACACCATGTGCACTGGCTTAGTGCTTATAGAGTTAGATTTTGGAGCGGTAGATCCTGGGTTTGAATCCTCGTACGCGCAAAATTGAATAGGCTCCCAACCTGGGGGGGGGGGGGGGGCGGCCGTGTTGTGATACCTCAACTCTGCCTTTGAGAGTAAGCCGTAGGGGGGTAGGGGGGGGGTGTCATAATGCGGTTGCAAGTCTGTCCGCCAGGTCGTCCACGAAACATCCCTCTAGGGGGGTCGGAGGGAGTATTCCAGTGAAGGCACCTACGCGTAACAAATTAACAGATACCAACCTGGTGTCAAAGGGAGAAACCTTTTGCTATTTATTGACTAGCAAGTACAACGAATTTAAACAAACAGTGGAACAGTGTGGCTACCATGCACAATGCCCAACCAGATTAGGCATGTGCCACTTACCATGACCAAATAATTTTACTATGTGTGGTCAACGTTCACAACCCATAATACGGGTCACGAATTGTCAGAGGGGGAAACAATGGTTTGGGAATACTAGATACCAACAACCAAGTACAATGACCTTCAGTCAGTAGTAGCACAGTGTGGCTACCATGCACAATGACCGACCAAAGTAGGCATGTGTACTGCCTTTGACCGAAGAAATCCGCTGTGTGTGGTCAACGTTGACAACTCATAATACGAGTCACAAATGGTCAGAGGGGGAAACAATGGTTTGGGAACACCAACTATCAACTAACAAGCACAAGGAGCTGCAATACGTTTTGGCACGGTGTGGATACCATGCACGATGACCAACCAAAGTGGGCATATGTCACTGACCATGACCAAATAATGTCACCATGTGTGGTACATTTTGACCACTCATAACACAAGTCAAAAATGGTCAGAGTGAAAGATAACGGTTTCTCAATACTAGTTATCGACTAGAAAGTACAAATACCTTCAATATGTAGTGGCACAGTGTGGCTGCAATGCACATTGACCAACCAAAGTATGCATATGTCACTGACGATGAACAAAGAATTTCACTTCATGTGGTCAATGTTGACAACTCACAACACGGGTCACACATAGTCAGAGGAGGCAAACAATGGTTTGGAAACACTGGCTGTCAACATGAAAGCACAAAGACCTTCGATACATAATGACACAGCGTGGTAACCATGTACTGTAACAAACCAAAGTAGGCATGTGTCACAAACCATGACCAAACGGATTTCACAGTGTGTGGTCAACGTTGAAAACTCATAACACGAGTCACCACTGGTCAGTGGGGGAAACCATGGGTTGGGAACACTAGTTGTCAACTAGCAAGTAGACAGATTTTCAACAAGTAGTGGCACGTTGTTGCTAGCGTGCACAGTGACCAACTAAAGGATGCATATGTCACTGACTATGACCGAAGAAGTCCATTGTGTGTGGTCAACATTGACAACTCATAACACGAGTCACAAATGGTCAGATGGATAGACAATGGTTTGGGAACCCTATGTATTGACTAGAAAGGACAAGGAAATTCAATACGCAGTGGCACGGTGTGGCTAATATGCACACCGAACAACCAAACTAGGCATATGTCACTGACCATGACAAGAGAAGTTCAATATGGGTGGTCAACGTTGACCAACCATAACACGAGTCAAAAACGGTCAGGAGAGGAAGCAATGCTATGGGAATATCAGTTCTCAACGAGAAAGTACAACGACCTTCAGTCAGTAGTAGCACGGCGTGGCAACCATGCACAATGACCGACCAAGGTAGGCATATGTACTGCCTTTGAGCAGAGAAACCCGCTGTGTGTGGTCAACATTGACAGCTCATAATACGAGTCACAAATGGTCAGAGGGCGAAACAATGGTTTGGGAACACCGAGTATCAAATAGCAAGCACAAGGAGCTTCAATACGTTGTGGCACGGTGTGGATACCATGCACGATGACCAACCGAAGTAGGCATATGTCACTGACCATGACCCAATAATGGCAATAAGTGTGGTAAACTTTGACAACTCATAACACGAGTCACAAATGGTCAGATGGATAGACAATGGTTTGGGAACCCTATGTATCAACTAGAAAGGACAAAGAACTTCGATACGTAGTGGCACGGTGTGGCTTATATGCACACCAAACAACCAAACTAGGCCTATGTCACTGACCATGACCAGGGAATTTCAATATGGATGGTCAACGTTGACCAACCATAACACGAGACAAAAACGGTCAGGAGAGGAAACAATGCTATGGGAATATCAGTTCTCAACGAGAAAGTACAACGACCTTCAGTCAGTAGTAGCACGGCGTGGCAACCATGCACAATGACCGACCAAGGTAGGCATATGTACTGCCTTTGAGCAGAGAAACCCGCTGTGTGTGGTCAACATTGACAGCTCATAATACGAGTCACAAATGGTCAGAGGGGGAAACAATGGTTTGGGAACACCGAGTATCAAATAGCAAGCACAAGGAGCTTCAATACATTGTGGCACGGTGTGGATACCATGCACGATGACCAACCAAAGTAGGCATATGTCACTGACCATGACCAAGTAATGGCACTAAGTGTGGTAAACCTTGACAACTCATTACACGAGGCACAAATGGTCAGGGTGGAATGTAATGGTTTGTGAATACTAGTTATCCACTAGCAAGTACAAATACCTTCAATATGTAGTGGCACAGTATGGCTACAATGCACTGTGACCAACCAAAGCACACATATGTGACTGACCATGAACAGATAATTACACTTCATGTGGTCAACATGTACAACTCACAACACGGGTCACAGATAGTCAGAGGGGGCTAACAATGGTTTGGGAATACTGGCTGTCAACAAGAAAGCACAGAGACCTTTGATACGTAATGACACGGCCTGGTCACCATGAACAGTAACAAACAAAAGTGGGCATGTGTCACAAACCATGACAAAACGGATTTCACAGTGTGTGGTCAATGTTGAAAACTCATAGCACGAGTCACAACTGGTCAGTGGGGGAAACCATGGGTTGGGAACACTCGTTTTAAAATATTCAAGTAGAAAGATTTCCAACAAGCAGTGGCACGGTGTGGCTAGCGTGCACACTGACTATGACCGAAGAAGTCCATTGTGTGTGGTCAACATTGAGAACTCATAACACGAGTCACAAATGGTCATAGGGAAATAGAATTGTTTGGGAACCCTATGTATTGATTAGAAATGACAAGGAACTTCAATACGCAGTGGCACGGTGTGGCTAATATGCACACCAAACAACCAAACTAGGCATATGTCACTGACCATCACGACAGAATTTCAATATGGTTGGTCAACGTTGACCAACCATAACACGAGTCAAAAACGGTCAGGGGAGGAAACAATGCTATGGGAATATCAGTTCTCAACTAGCAAGTACAAAGCCTTTCAGTCAGTAGTAGCACGGTGTGCCTACCATGCACAATGAACGACCAAAGTAGGCATATGTACTGCCTTTGACCAAAAAAAGCTGTTGTGTGTGGTCAACATTGACAACTCGTAGTTCGAGCCACAAATGGTCAGAGGGGGAAACAATGGTTTTGGAATATCAAGTATCAAAAAGCAAGCACAAGGAGCTTCAATATGTTGTGGCACGGTGTGGATACCATGCACGATGACCAACCGAAGTAGGCATATGTCACTGACCATGACCCAATAATGGCACTAAGTGTGGTAAACCTTGACAACTCATAACACGAGTCACAGATGGTCAGGGTGGAAGATAATGGTTTGTGAATACTAGTTATTGACTAGCAAGTACAAATACATTCAATATGTAGTGGCACAGTGTGGCTACAATGCACAGTGACCAACCAAAGTATGCATATGTCACTGACCATGAACAACATAATTTCACTTCAGATGGTCAGCTTTGACAACTCACAACACGAGTTACTGATAGTCAGAGGGGGTAACAATGGTTTGGGAACACTAGCTATCAACTATAAAGCACAAAGACCTTCAATACGTAGTGACACGGCATGCTAACCACGTACAGTGACAAGTCAAACTAGGCATATGTCACTAACCATTACCAAAGAATTTCAATAATGGTGGTCAACGTTCGCAACCCATAACATGAGTCACAAATGGTCAGAGGGGGAAAACATGGTTTCAAAACACTATGTATCTTCTAGAAAGTACAAATATTTTTCGTATGTATTGGCACGCATACATCACTGCTCATGACCAAAGAAGTTTAGTAAGTGTGGTCAACGTTCACAACTCATAATACAAGTCAAAAATGGGAAGAGGGAGAAACAACGGTTTGGGAATACTCGGTATTGACTAGCAAGTACAAAGACATTTGATAAGTGGCGGCACGGTGTGGCTACCATGCACAATAACCAACCAAAGTATGCTTGTGTCACTGAATATCATAAGAAGAGTTTCACTGTGTGTAGTCAACTTTATTTCTTACGGCTGGTCAATCGGAGCAATGGTTGAGAGGTTATTCAAGCTCAAAGTTGCAAAATCTGAAATTCCGTCTGCGTCAATCTTTTCATGATTAAACTAACTTTGTTATCATTCATACTTTTGAAAACTACCCTCTAATCTTACACCCCCTTATTTTATGCCCTTTACCCATAGGAACCCTTAAAATGTCATTTGGACATCATATGAACACCATGTGCGCTGGCTTAGTGTTTATAGAGTTAGATTCTGGAGTGGTAGGTCCTGGGTTTGAATCCTCGTACGCGCAATATGGAATAGGCTCGCGACCTGGGGGGAGGGCGGGGGGACGGATGTGCTGCGATACATCAACTCTACCTTTCAGCCTAAGCCGTGGGGGGCTAGGGGGGTGTGTCATAATGCGGTCACAAATCTATCCTCCAGGTCGTCCACGGAACATCCCTCTAGGGGGGTGGGAGGGAGTATTCCAATGAGGACACTAACACAGAACAAATTAACAAAAACCGACCTGGTGTCAAGGGGAGAAACCTTTTGCTATTTATTGACTAGCAAGTACAAAAAATTTAAACAAGTAGTGGAATGGTGTGGCTACCATGCACAATGACCAACCGGATTAGGCATGTGCCACTTACCATGACCAAATAGTTTTACTATGTGTGGTCCACGTTCACAACCCATAATAGAAGTCACGAATTGTCAGAGGGGGAAACAATGGTTTGGGAATACTAGATACCAACTAGCAAGTATAACAACCTTCAGTCAGTAGTAGCACGGTGTGGCTACCATGCACAATGACTGACCAAAGTAGGCATGTGTACTGCCTTTGACCAAAGAAATCCGCTGTGTGTGGTCAACGTTGACAACTCATAAAACGAGTCACAAATGGTCAGAGGGGGAAACAATGGTTTGGGAACACCAAATATCAACTAGCAAGCACAAGAAGCTGCAATGCGTTTTGGCATGGTGTGGACACCATGCACGATGACCAACAAAAGTAGGCATATGTCACCGACCATAACCAACTAATGTCACCATGTGTGGTACACTTTGACAACTCATTACACGAGTTACAAATGGTCTGAGTGGAAGATAATTGTCTCTCAATACTAGTTATTGAATAGAAAGTACAACTACGTTCAATATGTAGTGGCACAGTATGGCTACAATCCACAGTGACCAACCAAAGTATGCATATGTCACTAACCATGAACAAAGAATTTCACTTCATGTGGTCAACATTTACAACTCACAGCACGGATCACAGATACTCAGAGGGGGTCAACAATGGGTTGGGAAAACTAGCTGTCAACAAGGGAGCACAAAGACCTTCGATACGTAATGACACAGCGTCCTAACCATGTACAGTGACAAACCAAAGTAGGCATGTGTCACAAACCATGATCAAACGGATTTCATAGTGTGTAGTCAACGTTGAAAACTCACAACACGAGTCACAAATGTTCAGTGGGCGAAACCATGGGTTGGGAACAGTAGTTATAGACTAGCAAGTAGACAGATTTTCAACAAGTAGTGGCACGGTGTGGCTAGCATGCAAAGTGGCCAACCAAAGGATGCACACGTCATAGACTATGACCGAAGAAGTCCACTATGTATGGTCAACATTGACAACTCATAACACGAGTCACAAATGATTTGCGAACCCTATGTATCGACTAGAAAGCACAAAGAACTTCAATACGTAGTGGCACGGTGTGGCTACTATGCACACCAAACAACCAAACTAGGCATATGTCACTGAAATTGATGAAAGAGTTTCAATATGGGTGGTCAACATTCACCAACCATACCTTGAGTCACAAAGGGTCAGAGGGGGAAACAATGGTCTGTGAATCTTAGTTATCAACTAGCAAGTACAGAAACCTTCAATCAGTAGAAGTACGGTATGGCTACCATGCACAATGACCGCCCAAAGAAGACATATGTACTACCTTTGACCAAAGAAATCCCCTCTGTGTGGTCAGCATTGACAACTCATAACAGGATTCACAAATGGTCAGATGGGGAGACAATGGGTTGGCAGCACCAGGTATCAGCTAGCAAGCACAAGGACCTTCAATACGTTGTGGCACGGTGTGGATACCATGCACGATGACCTACCAAAGTAGGCATATGTCACTAACCATGACCAAATAATGTCACTAAGTGTGGTAAAATTTGACAACTCATAACACGAGTCACAAATGGTCAGAGGGAGAGACAATGGTTTGGAAACCCTATATATCAACTAGAAAGGACAAAGAACTTCAATACGTAGTGGCAGGGTGTGGCTACTATGCACACCAAACAACCAAACTAGGCAAATGTCACTGACCATGACCAGACAATTTCAATATGGGTGGTCAACGTTGACCAACCATAACACGAGTCACAAACGGTCAGGAGAGGAAACAATGCTATCGGAATATCAAATCTCAGCTTGCAAGTACAACAACCTTCAGTCAGTAGTAGCACGGTGTGGCTACCATGCACAATGACTGACCAAAGTAGGCATATGTACTGCCCTTGACCAAAGAAATCCGCTGTGTGTGGTCAACGTTGACAACTCATAACACGGGTCACAAGTGGTCAGAGGGGGAAACAATGGTTTGGGAACACCGAGTATCAAATAGCGAGCACAATGAGCTTCAATACGTTGTGGCACAGTGTGGATACCATGCACGATGACCAACCAAAGTAGGCATATGTCACTGACCATGACCAAATAATGGCACTAAGTGTGGTAAACCTTGACAACTCATAACACGAGTCACAAATGGTCAGGGTGGAAGATAAGGATTTGTGGATAATAGTTATTGACTACCAATTACAAATACCTTCAATGTGTAGTGGCACAGTGTGGCTACAATGCACAGTGACCAACCAAAGAACGCACATGTCACTGACCATGAACAAACAATTTCACTTCATGTGGTCAACATTTACATCTCACAACACGAGTCAATGATAGTCAGAGGGGGTAACAATGGTTTGGGAAAACCAAGTATCAAATAGTAAGGAGAAGAAGCTTCAATACATTGTGGCACGGTGTGGATACCATGCACGATGACCAACAAAAGTACGCATATGTCACTGACCATGGCCAACTAATGGCACAAAGTGTGGTATACCTTGACAACTCATAACACGAGTCACAAATGGTCAGGGTGGAAGATAATGGTTTTTGAATACTAGTAATTGACTAGCAAGTACATATACCTTCAATATGTAGTGGCACAGTGTGGCTACAATGCACTGTGACCAACCAAAGTATACATGTGACTGACATATGTGACTGACCATGAACAAAGAATTTCAATTCATGTGGTCAACATTTACAACTCACAACATGGGTCACAAATAGTCTGCGGTGGCTAACAATGGTTTGGAAACACTGGCTGTCAACAAGAAAGCAGAAACACCTTCGATACGTAATGACACGGTGTGGTAGCCATGTACAGTAACAAACCAAAGTAGGCATGTGTCACAAACCATGACAAAACGGATTTCACAGTGTGTGGTCAACGTTGAAAACTCATAACACGAGTCAGAACTGTCAGAGGGGAAAACAATGAATATGAAGGACAAATAACTTCACTACGTAGAGGCACGGTGTGGCTAATATATACACCAAACAACCAAACAAGGCATGTGTCACTGACCATGACCAGGGAATTTCAATATGGGTGGTCAACGTTGACCAACCATAACACGAGACAAAAAACGGTCAGGAGAGGAAACAATGCTATGGGAATATCAGTTCTCAACGAGAAAGTACAACGAACTTTAGTCAGTAGGAGCACGGCGTGGCTACCATGCACAATGACCAACAAAAGTAGGCATATGTACTGTCCTTCAGTAGAGAAACCTGCTATGTGTGGTCAACATTGACAACTCATAATACAATTCACAAATGGTCAGAGGGGAAAACAATGGTTTGGGAACACCAAGTATCAAATAGCAAGCACAAGGAGCTTCAATACGTTGTGGCACAGTGTGGATACCATGCACGATGACCAACCAAAGTAGGCATATGTCACTGACCATGACCAAATAATGGCACTAAGTGTGGTAAACCTTGACAACTCATAACACGAGTCACAAATGGTCAGGGTGGAAGATAATGGTTTGTGAATACTAGTTATTGACTAGCAAGTACAAATACCTTCAATATGTAGTGGCACAGTGTGGCTAAAATGCACTGTGACCAACCAAAGCATGCATATGAGACTGACCATGAACAAAGAGTTTCACTTCATGTGGTCAACATTTACAACTCACAACACGGGTCATGGATAGTCAGAGGGGGCTAACAATGGTTTGGAAACACTGGCTGTCAACAAGAAAGCACAAAGACCTTTGATACGTAATGACAAAGCGTGGTAACCATGTACAGTAACAAATCAAAGTGGGCATGTGTCACAAACCATGACCAAACGGATTTCACAGTGTGTGGTCAATGTTGAAAACTCATAACACGAGTCACAACTGGTCAGTGGGGGAAACCATGGGTTGGGAACACTAGTTATCAACTATCAAGTAGAAAGATTTTCAACAAGAAGTGGCACAGTGTGGCCAGAGTGCACAGTGACCAACCAAAGTGTGCATATGTCACTGACTATGACCGAAGAAGTCCATTATGTGTGGTCAACATTGACAACTCATAACACGAGTCACAAATGGTCAGAGGGAGAGACAATGGTTTGGGAACCCTATGTATCGACTAGAAAGGACACAGAACTTCAATACATAGTGGCACGGTGTGGCTAATATGCACACCAACCAACCAAACTAGGCATATGTCACTGACCATGACCAAGGAATTTCAATATTGGTTGTCAACGTTGACCAACCATAACACAGGTCAGAAACGGTCAGCGGAGGAAACAATGCTATGGGAACATCAGTTCTCAACGAGAAAGGTCAACGCCCTTCAGTCAGTAGTACAACGGTATGGCTACCATGCACAATGAACGACCAATGTAGGCATATGTACTGCCTTTGACGAAAGAAATCTGTTGTGTGTGGTCAACATAGACAACTCATAATACGAGTCACAAATGGTCACAGGGGGAAACAATGGTTTGGGAACACCAAGTATCAAAAAGCAAGCACAAGGAGCTTCAATACGTTGTTGCACGGTGTGGATACCATGCACGATGACCAACCAAAGTAGGCATATTTCAGTGACCATTACCAAATAATGGCACTAAGTGTGGTAAACCTTGACAACTCATAACACGAGTCACAAATTGTCAGGGTGGAAGAGAATGGTCTGTGAATACCAGTTATCAACTAGCAAGTACAAATACCTTCAATATGTAGCGGCACAGTGTGGCTACAATGCACAGTGACCAACCAAAGTATGCATATGTCACTGACCATGAACAAAGAATTNATAACGACCTTCGATATGTAATGATACAGTGTTCTAACAATGTACAGTGACAAACCAATATAGGCATGTGTCACAAACCATGACCAAACGGATTTCACAGTGTCTGGTCAACATTGAAAACTCATAACACGGGTCACAAATGGTCAGTGGGGGAAACCATGGGTTGGGAACACTAGTTATCAACTAGCAAGTCAAAATATTTTCAACAAGTAGTCGCATGGTGGAGCTAGCGTGCACAGCGACCAACCAAAGGATGCACGTGTCACTGAATATGAACGAAGAAGTCCACTATGTGTGGTCAACGTTGACAACTCATAACACGAGTCACAAATGGTCTGAGGGAGAGACAATGGTTTGGGAACCCTATGTATCGACTAGAAAGGACAAAGAACTTCAATACGTAGTGGCACAGTGTGGCTAACATGCACACCAAACAACAAAACTAGGCATATGTCACTGACCATGACCAGGGAATTTCAATATGGATGGTCAACGTTGAACAACCATAACACGAGTCACAAGTGGTAAGAGGGGGGAACAATCGTTCAGGAATATCAGATTTCAACTAGCAAGTACCATGCCCTTCAATCAGTAATAGCACGGTGTGGCTACCACGCACAATGACCAACTAAAGTAGGCATATGTACTGCCTTTGACCAAATAAATCCGCTGTGTGTGGTCAACTCTGACAACTCATAATACAAATCACAAATGGTCAGAGGGGGAAACAATGGTTTGGGAACACCAAGTATCAAATAGCAAGCACAAGGAGCTTCAATACGTTGTGGCACAGTGTGGATACCATGCACGATGACCAACCAAAGTAGGCATATGTCACTGACCATGACCAAGTAATGGCACAAAGTGTGGTAAACCTTGACAACTCATAACACGAGTCACAAATGGTCACGGTGGAATATAATGGTTTATGAGTACTAGTTATTGACTAGCAAGCACAAATACCTTCAATATGTAGTGGCACCGTGTGGCTACAATGCACTGTGACCAACCAAAGCATGCATATGTCAGTGACCATGAACAAAGAATTTAACTTCATGTGGTCAACAGTTACAAGTCACAACACGGGTCACAGATAGTCAGAGGGGGCTAACAATGGTTTGGAAAAACTAGCTGTCAACAAGAAAGCACAAAGACCTTCCATACGTAATGACATGGCGTGCTAACCATGTACAGTAACAAACCAATGTAGGTATGTGTCACAAACCATGACCAAACGGATTTCAGAGTGTGTGGTCAACGTTGAAAACTCATAACATGAGTCACTACTGGTCAGTGGGGGAAACCATGGGTTGGGAGCACTAGTTATCAACTAGCAAGTAGAAAGATTTTCAACAAGTAGTGGCACGCTGTGGCTAGCGTGCACAAAGACCAACCAAAGGATGCATATGTCAATGACTATGACCGACGAAGACCACTATGTGTGGTCAACATTGACAACTCACAACACGAGTCATAAATGGTCAGAGGGAGAGACAATGGTTTCGGAACCATATGTATCCACTAGAAAGGACAAGGAACTTCAATACGTAGTGGCACGGTGTGGCTAATATGCACACCAAACAACCAAACTAGGCATATGTCACTGACCATGACGAGAGAAATTCAATATGGGTGGTCAACGTTGACCAACCATAACACGAGTCAAAAACAGTTAGGGGAGGAAACAATGCTATGGTGTTATCGGTTATCATCTAGCAAGTACAACGACCATCTGTCAGTAGTAGCACAATGTGGCTACCATGCACTGTGACCGACCAAAGTAGGCATATGTACTGCCTTTGACCAAAGAAATCTGCTGTGTGTGGTCAACATTGACACCTCATAATACGAGTCACAAATGGTGAGAGGGGGAGAAACAATGGTTTGGGAACACCAAGTATCAAAAAGAAAGCACAAGGAGCTTCAATACATTGTGGCACGGTGTGGATACCATGCACGATGACCAACCAAAGTAGGCATATGTCACTGACCATGACCAAATAATAGCACTAAGTGTGGTAAACCTTGACAACTCATAACACAATTCACAAATGGTTAGGGTGGAAGATAATGGTTTGTGAATACTAGTTATCGACTAGCAAGTACAAATACCTTCAATATGTAGTGGCACAGTGTGGCTACAATGCATAGTGACCAACCAAAGAATGCATATGTCACTGACCATGAACAAAAAATTTCACTTCATGTGGTCAACAGTTACAACTCACAGCACGGGTCACAGATAGTCAGAGGGGGCTAACAATGGTTTGGGAACACTAGCTGTCAACAAGAAAGCACAATGACCTTCGATACGTAATGACACGGAGTGGTAACCATGTACAGTGACAAACCAAAGTAGGCATGTGTCACAAACCATGACCAAACGGATTTCACAGTGTGTGGTCAACGTTGAAAACTCATAACACGAGTCACAAATGGTCAGTAGGGGAAGCCATGGGTTGGGAACGCTAGTTTTCAAATAGCAAGTAGAAATATTTTCATCAAGTAGTGGCACGGTGTGGCTAGCGTGCATGGTGACCAACCAAAGGATGCACACGTCACTGACTATGACCGAAGAAGTCCACTATGTATGGTCAACATTGACAACTCATAACACGAGTCACAAATGGTCTGATGGAGAGACAATGATTTGGGAACCCTATGTATCGACTAGAAAGGACAAAGAACTTCAATACGTAGTGGCACGGTGTGGCTACTATGCATACCAAACAACCAAACTAGGCATATGTCACCAACCATGATGAAAGAATTTCAATATGGGTGGTCAGCATTCACTAACCATAACACGTGTCACAAAGGGTCAGAGGGGGAAACAATGGTCTGTGAATATGACTTCTCAACTAGCAAGTACAGTGACCTTCAATCAGTATAAGGAGAGTGTGGCTACAATGCACAATGACCGACCAAAGAAGGCATATGTACTACCTTTGACCAAAGAAATCCGCTGTGTGTGGTCAGCATTGACAACTTATAACAGGATTCACAAATGGTCGGAGGGGAGACAATGGTATCGGAGCACCAGGTATCAGCTAGGAAGCACAAGGACCTTCAATAAGTTGTGGCACGGTGTGAATACCATGCACGATGACCAACAAAAGTAGGCATATGTCACTGACCATGACCACATAATGTCACTAAGTGTGGTAAAATTTGACAACCCATAACACGAGTCACAAATGGTCAGGGTGGAAGATAATGATTTGTGAATACTAGTTATCAACTAGCAAGTACAAATACCTTCAATATGTAGTGGCACAGCGTGGCTACCATGCACAGTGACCAACCAAAGTATGAGTATATCACTGACCAGGAACAAAGAATTTCACTTCATGTGGTTAACATTTACAACTCACAACACAAGTCACTGATAGTCAGAGGGGGTAACAATGGTTTGGGAAAGCTAGCTGTCAACAAGAAAGCACAAAGACCTTTGATACGTAATGGCGCGGCGTGGTAACAATGTACAGTGACAAACCAAAGTAGGCATGTGTCACAAACCATGACCAAACAGCTTTCACAGTGTGTAGTTTACGTTGAAAACTCATAACACTAGTCACAAATGGTCAGTGGGGGAGACCATGGGTTGGGAAAACTAGTTATCAAATAGCAAGTAGAAATATTTTCAACAAGTATTGGCACGGTGTGCCTAGCGTGCAAAGTGACCAACCAAAGAATGCATATGTCACTGACTATGACCAAAGAAGACCACTATGTGTGGTCAACATTGACAACTCATAACACGAGTCACAAAAGGTCAAAGGGAGAGACAATGGTTTGGGAACACTATGTATCAACTAGAAAGGACAAAGAACTTTTAATTCGTAGTGGCACGGTGTGGCTACTATGCACACCAAACAACCAAACTAGGCATATGTCACTGACCATGACCAGATAATTTCAATATGGGTGGTCAACGTTGACCAACCATAACACTGGTCACAAACAGTCAGGGGAGGAAACAATGATAAGGGAATATTAGTTCTCAACTAGCAAGTACAACGACCTTCAGTCAGATGTAGCACGGTGTGGCTACCATGCACAATGACCGACCAAAGTAGGCATAAGTTCTGCCTTTGACCAAAGAAATCCGCTGTGTGTGGTCAACGTTGACAACTCATAATACGAGTCACAAATGGTCAGAGGGGGAAACAATGGTTTGGGAACACTGAGTATCAAATAGCAAGCACAGTGAGCTTCAATTCGTTGTGGAACTGTGTGGATACCATGCACAATGACCAACCAAAGTAGGCATATGTCACTGACCATGACCAAATAATGGCACTAAGTGTGGTCAACCTTGACAACTCATAACACGAGTAAAAAATGGTGAGGATGGAAGATAATGAGTTGTGTATACTATTTATTGACTAGCAAGTACAAATACCTTCAATATGTAGTGGCACAGTGTGGCTACAATGCACAGTGTCCAACCAAGGTATGCATATGTCACTGACCATGAACAAAGAGTTTCAATGCATGTGGTCAATATTTACAACTCACAACACGGGTCACGGATTCAGAGGGGGCTTACAATGGTTTGGGAACACTAGCTGTCAACAAGAAAGCACAAAGACCTTCGATACGTAATGACATAGCGTGGAAACCATGTACAGTAACAAACCAAAGTAGGCATGTGTCACAAACCATGAGCAAACGGATTTCACAGTTTGTTGTCAGCGTTGAAAACTCATAACACGAGTCACAACTGGTCAGTGGGGGAAACCATGGGTTGGGAACACAAGTTATCAACTAGCAATTAGAAAGATTTGTAACAAGTAGTTGCACGGTGTGGCTAGAGTGCACATTGACCAACCAAAGGATGCATATGTCACTGACTATGACGAAAGAAGTCCATTATGTGTGGTCAACATTGACAACTCATAACAGGAATCACAAACGGTCAGTGGGAGATACAATGGTTTGGAAACCCTGTGTATCAACTAGAAAGGACAAGGAACTTCAATACGTAGTGGCACGGTGTGGCTAATATGCACACCAAACAACCAACCTAGGCATATGTCACTGACCAAGACCAAAGAATTTCAACATGGGTGGTCAACGTTGACCAACCATAACACGAGTCACAAACGATAAGGGGAGGAAACAATGCTATGGGAATATCAGTTCTCAACTAGCAAGTACAATGACCTTCCGTCAGTAGTAGCAGGGTGTGGCTACCATGCATAATGACCGACCAAAGTAGGCATATGTTCTGCCTTTGATCAAAGAAATCTGCTCTGTGTGCTCAACATTGACAACTCATAATACGAGTCACAAATGGTCAAAGGGGGAAACAATGGTTTGGGAACACCGAGTATCAAATAACATGCACAAGGAGCTTCAATACGTTGTGGCACTGTGTGGGTACCATGCACAATGACCAACCAAAGTAGGCATATGTCACTGATCATGACCAGATAATGGCCCTAAGTGTGGTAAATCTTGACAACTCATAACACGAGTCACAAATGGTCAGAGTGGAAGACAATGGTTAGCGAATACTAGTTATTGACAAGCAAGTACAAATACCTCCAATATGTAGTGGCACAGTGTGGCTACAATGCACAGTGACCAACCAAAGTATGCATATGTCACTGACCATGTACAAAGAATTTCACTTCATGTGGTCAACATTTACAACTCACAACACAAGTCACTGATAGTAAGAGGGGGTACCAATGGTTTGGGAACACTAGCTGTCAACAAGAACGCACAAAGACCTTCGATACATAATGACACGGCGTGGTAACCATGTACAGTGACAAACCAAAGTAGGCATGTGTCACAAATCATGACCAAAGGAATTTCACAGTGTGTGTTCAACGTTGAAAACTCATAACACGAGCCACAAATGGTCAGTGGGGGAGACCATGGGCTGGGAACACTAGTTATCAACTAGCAAGTAGAAAGATTTTCAACAAGTAGTGGCACGGTGTGGCCAGCGTGCACAGTGACCAACCAAAGGATGCACATGTCACTGACTATGACCGAAGAAGTCCACTATGTGTGGTCAACGTTGACAACTCATAACACGAATAACAAATGGTCAGAGGGAGAGACAATTGTTTGGGAACCCAATGTATCAAATAAAAAGGACAAAGAACTTCAATACGTAGTGCCACGGTGTGGTTACTATGCACACCAAACAACCATACTAGGCATATGTCACTGCCCATGACCAGATTGTTTCAATATGGGTGGTCAACGTTGAAAAACCATAACACGAGGCACAAATGGTCAGGGGAGGAAACAATGCTATGGGAATATCAGTTATCAAATAGCAAGTACAAAGACCTTCATTCAGTAGTAGCACGGTGTGGCTACCATGCACAATGACCGACCAAAGTAGGCATATGTACTGCCTTTGACAAAAGAAATCCGCTGTGTGTGGTCAACGTTGACAACTCATAATACAAGTCACAAATGGTCACAGGGGGGAACAATGGTTTGGGAACTCCGAGTATCAAATAGAAAGCACAAGGAGCTTCAACACATTTTGGCACACTGTGGATACCATGCATGATGACCAACCAAAGTAGGCATATGTCACAGACCATGAGTAAATAATGGCACTAAGTGTGGTAAACCTTGACAACTCATAACACGAGTCACAAATGGTCAGGGGGGAAGATAATGGGTTGTGAATACTAGTTACCAACTACCAAGTACACATAGCTTCAATATGTAGTGGCACAATGTGGCTACAATGCATAGTGACCAACCAAAGAATGCATATGTCACTGACCATGAAAAAAGAATTTCACTTCACGTGGTCAAAATTTACAACTCACAACACGGGCCACAGATAGGCAGAGGGGGCTAAGAATGGTGTGGGAACACTAGTTGTCAAGGAGAAAGCACAAAGACCTTCGACACGCAAAGACACGGTGTGGTAACCATGTACAATAAGAAACCAAAGTAGGCATGTGTCACAAACCATGACCAAACGGATTTCACAGTGTGTGCTCAACGTTGAAAACTCATAACACGAGTCACAAATGGTCAGTGGGAGAAACCATGGGTTGGGAACACTGTTTATCAACTAGCAAGTTGAAATATTTTCAACAAGCAGTGGCACGGTGTGGCTAGCGTGCACAGTGATGAACCAAAGGATGCATATGTCACTGACTATGACCGAAGAAGTCCATTATGTGTGGTCAATATTGACAACTCATAACACGATTCACAAATGGTCAAAGGGAGATACAATGGTTTGTGAACCCTATGTATCAACTAGAAAGGACAAGGAACGTCAATACATAGTGGCACGGTGTGGCTAATATGTACACCAAAGAACCAAACTAGGCATATGTCACTGACCATGACGAGAGAATTTCAATATGGGTGGTCAACGTTGACCAACCATAACACGAGTCAAGAACGGTCAGGGAAGGAAACAATGCTATGGGAAAATCAGTTCTCAACTAGCAAGTACAACAACCTTCAGTCAGTAGTAGCACGGTGTGCCTACCGTGCACAATGAACAACGAAAGTAAGCATATGTACTGCCTTTGACCAAAGAAATCTGCTGTGTGTGGTCAACATTGACAACTCATAATACGAGTCACAAATGGTCAGAGGAGGGAAACAATGGTTGGGGAACACCAAGTTTCAAAAAGCAAGCACAAGGAGCTTCAATACGTTGTGGCACGGTGTGGATACCATGCACGATGACCAACCAAAGTAGGCATATGTCACTGACCATGACCAAATAATGCCACTAAGTGTGGTAAACCTTGACAACTCATAACACGATTAAAAAATGGTCAGGGTGGAAGACAATGGTTTATCAATACTAGTTATCGGCTAGCAAGTAAAAATACCTTCGATATGTAGTGGCACATTGTGGCTACAATGCAGAGTGACCAACCAATGTATGCATATGTCACTGACCATGAACAGAGAATTTCACTTCATGTGGTCAACGTTTACAACTCACAGCCCGGGTCACAGATAGTCAGAGGGGGCTAACAATGGTTGGGAAACACTAGCTGTCAACAAGAAAGCACAAAGACCTTCGATACGTAATGACACGGCGTGGTAACCATGTATAGTGACAAACCAAAGTAGGCATGTGTCACAACCCATGACCAAACGGATTTCACAGTGTGTGGTCAACATTGAAAACTCATGACAAGAGTCACAAATGGTCATTGGGGGAAACCATGGGCTGGTAACACTAGTTATCAACTAGCAAGTAGAAATATTTTCAACAAGTAGTGGCACGGTGTGGCTAGCGTGCACAGTGACCAACCAAAGGATGCATATGTCGCTGACTATGAAGTCCACTATGTGTGGTCAACATTGACAACTCATAACACGAGTCACAAAT
>SZWC01000074.1:279376-292232 GCA_023375785.1 Penium margaritaceum
AGTGACAAACCAAAGTAGGCATGTGTCACAAACCATGACCAAACGGATTTCACAGTGTGTGCTCAACGTTGAAAACTCATAACACGAGTCACAAATGGTCAGTGGGAGAAACCATGGGTTGGGAACACTGTTTATCAACTAGCAAGTTGAAATATTTTCAACAAGCAGTGGCACGGTGTGGCTAGCGTGCACAGTGATGAACCAAAGGATGCATATGTCACTGACTATGACCGAAGAAGTCCATTATGTGTGGTCAATATTGACAACTCATAACACGATTCACAAATGGTCAAAGGGAGATACAATGGTTTGTGAACCCTATGTATCAACTAGAAAGGACAAGGAACGTCAATACATAGTGGCACGGTGTGGCTAATATGTACACCAAAGAACCAAACTAGGCATATGTCACTGACCATGACGAGAGAATTTCAATATGGGTGGTCAACGTTGACCAACCATAACACGAGTCAAGAACGGTCAGGGAAGGAAACAATGCTATGGGAAAATCAGTTCTCAACTAGCAAGTACAACAACCTTCAGTCAGTAGTAGCACGGTGTGCCTACCGTGCACAATGAACGACGAAAGTAAGCATATGTACTGCCTTTGACGAAAGAAATCTGCTGTGTGTGGTCAACATTGACAACTCATAATACGAGTCACAAATGGTCAGAGGAGGGAAACAATGGTTGGGGAACACCAAGTTTCAAAAAGCAAGCACCAGGAGCTTCAATACGTTGTGGCACGGTGTGGATACCATGCACGATGACCAACCAAAGTAGGCATATGTCACTGACCATGACCAAATAATGGCACTAAGTGTGGTAAACCTTGACAACTCATAACACGAGTCACAAATGGTCAGAGGAGGGAAACAATGGTTGGGGAACACCAAGTTTCAAAAAGCAAGCACCAGGAGCTTCAATACGTTGTGGCACGGTGTGGATACCATGCACGATGACCAACCAAAGTATGCATATGTCACTGACCATGAAAAAAGAATTTCACTTCACGTGGTCAAAATTTACAACTCACAACACGGGCCACAGATGGGCAGAGGGGGCTAACAATGGTGTGGGAACACTAGTTGTCAAGGAGAAAGCACAAAGACCTTCGACACGCAAAGACACGGTGTGGTAACCATGTACAATAAGAAACCAAAGTAGGCATGTGTCACAAACCATGACCAAACGGATTTCACAGTGTGTGCTCAACGTTGAAAACTCATAACACTAGTCACAAATGGTCAGTGGGGGAGACCATGGGCTGGGAACACTAGTTATCAACTAGCAAGTAGAAATATTTTCAACAAGTAGTGGCACAGTGTGGCTAGCGTGCACAGTGACCAACCAAAGGATGCATATGTCGCTGACTATGAAGTCCACTATGTGTGGTCAACATTGACAACTCATAACACGAGTCACAAATTGTCAGAGGGAGAGACAATGGTTTGGGAACCCTATGTATGGACTAGAAAGGACAAAGAACTTTAATACGTAGTGGCACGGTGTGGCTAACATGCACACCAAACAACCAAACTAGGCATCTGTCACTGACCATGACCAGGGAATTTCAATATGGGTGGTCAATGTTGACCAACCATACCACGAGAGAAAAACGGTCAGGGGAGGAAACAATGCAATGGGAATATCAGTTCATAACAAGAAAGTACAACGACCTTCAGTCAGTAGTAGCACGGCATGGCAACCATGCAGAATGACCGACCAAAGCAGGCATATGTAGTGCCTTTGAGAAAAGAAACCCGCTGTGTGTGGTCAACATTGATAACTCATAATACGAGTCACAAATGGTCAGAGGGGAAAACAATGGTTTGGGAACACCAAGTATCAAATAGCAAGCACAAGGAGCTTCAATACGTTGTGGCACGGTGTGAATACCATGCACGATGACCAACCAAAGTAGGCATATGTCACTGACCATGAGCAAATAATAGCACTGAGTGTGGTAAACCTTGACAACTCTTAACACGATTCACCAATTGTCAGGGTGGAATATAATGGTTTGTGAATACTAGTTATCGACTAGCAAGTACAAATACCTTCAGCATGTAGTGGCACAGTGTGGCTACAATGCACTGTGATCAACCAAAGCATGCATATGTGACTTACCATGAACAAAGAATGTCACTTCATGTGGTCAACATTTACAACTCACAACATGGGTCACAGATAGTCAGAGGGGGCTCACAATGGTTTCGGAACACTGGCTGTCAACAAGAAAGAACAAAGACCTTCGATAAGTAATGACACGGCGTGGTAACCATGTACATTAACAAACCAAGGTAGGCATGTGTAACAAACGATGACCAAACGGATGTCACAGTGTGTGGTCAACGTTGAAAACTCATAACACGAGTCACAAGTGGTCAGTGGAAGAAACCATGGGTTGGGAACACTAGTTATCAACTAGCAAGTATAAAGATTTTCAACAAGTAGTGGCACGGTGTGGCTAGCGTGCACAGTGAACAACCAAAGGATGCATATGTCATTGACTATAACGAAAGAAGTCCATTATGTGTGGTCAACATTGACAACTCATAACACGAGTCACAAATGTCCACAGGGACACACAATGGTTTGGGAACCCTATGTATCGACTAGAAAGGACAAGGAACTTCAATATGTAGTGGCACGGTGTGGCTAATATGCACATCAAACAACCAAACTAGGCATATGTCACTGACGATGACGAGAGAGATTCAATATGGGTGGTCAACGTTGACCAACCATAACACGAGTCAAAAATGGTCAGGGGACGAAACAATGCCATGGGAATATCAGTTCTCAACTAGCAAGTACAACGACCTTCAGTCAGTAGTAGCACGGTGTGGCTACCATGCACAATGAATGACCAAAGTAGGCATATGTACTGCCTTTGACCAAAGAAATCTGCTGCGTGTGGTCAACATTGACAACTCATAATACAAGGCACAAATGGCCAGAGGGGGAAACAATGGTTGGTGAACACCAAGTATCAAAAAGCAAGCACAAGGAGCTTCAATACGCTGCGGCACGGTGTAAATACCATTCACAATGACCAACCAAAGTGGGCATATGTCACTGACCATGATCAAAAAATGGTACTAAATGTGGTAAACCTTGACAACTCATAACACGAGTCACAAATGGTCAGGATGGAATAGAATGGTTTTTGAACACTAGTTATTGACTAGCAAGTACAAATACCTTCAATATGTAGTGGCACAGTGTGGCTACAATGCACATTGACCACGAACAAAGAATTTCACTTCATGTGGTCAGTGTTGACAACTCACAACACGAGTCACAGATAGTCAGAGGGGGTAATAATGGTTTGGGAACACTAGCTACCAACTAGAGAGCACAAAGACCTTCAATGCGTAGTGACACGGCGTGGTAACCACGTACAGTGACAAACCAAACTAGGCATATGTCACTAACCATGACAAAATAATTTCAATAAGGGTGGATAACGTACACAACCCATAACATGAGTCACAAATGGTCAGAGGGGGGAAACATGGTTTCTAAACACTATGTTTCTTCTAGCAAGTACAAACATTTTTTGTATGTATTGGCACGGTATGGCTACCGTGCACAATGACCTATCCAATTAGGCATACATCATTGCTCATGACCAAAGAAGTTGAGTGTGTGTGGTCAACGTTTACAACTCATAATACAAGTAAAAAATGGGCAGAGGGAGAAACAATGGTTTGGGAATACTCGGTATCGACTAGCAAGTATAAAGACCTTCAATAAGTGGTGGCACGGTGTGGCTACCATGCACAATGACCAACCAAAGTATGCTTGTGTCACTGAATATCATAACAAGAGTTTCACTGTATGTAGTCAACTTTCCTTCTTACGGCTGGTCAATCGGAGCAATGGTTGAGAGCTTATTCAAGCTCAAAGTTGCAAAATCTGAAATTCCATCTGCGTCAATATTTTTATGATTAAACAGACTTCTTTATTGTCCATACCGTTGAAAACTACCCTCTAATCTTACACCCCCTTATTTTATTCTCTTTACCCATAGGGACCCTTTTAATGTCATTCGGACATCATATGAACACCATGTGCGCTGGCTTAGTGCTTATAGAGTTAGATTCCGGAGCGGTAGGTCCTGGGTATGAATCCTCGTACGCGCAATATAGAATAGGCTCGCAACCTGGGGGGGGGAGGGGGGCGGGTGGGCGGCCGTGTTGTGATACCTCAACTATACCTTCGAGCCTAAGCCGTGGGGGGGTAGGGGGGGTGTCATAATGCGGTCGCAAATCTGTCCTCCAGGTCGTCCACGGAACATCCCTCTAGGGGGGTGGGAGGAAGTATTCCAGTGAAGACACCTACACGTAACGAAACAACAAAAACCGACCTGGTGTCACAGGGAGAAACCTTTTGCTATTTATTGACTAGCAAGTACAAAGAATTGAAACAATTTGTGAAACGGTGTGGCTACCATGCACAATGACCAACCAGATTAGGCATGTGCCACTTACCATGACCAAATAATTTTACCATGTGTGGTCAACATTCACAACCCATAACATGGGTCACGAATTGTCAAAGGGGAAAACAATGGTGTGGGAATACTAGATACCAACTAGCAAGTACAACGACCTTCATTCAGTAGTAGCACGGTGTGGCTACCATGCACAATGACCGACCAAAGTAGGCATGTGCACTGCCTTTGACCAAAGAAATCCGCTATGTGTGGTCAACGTTGACAACTCATAATACAAGTCACAAATGGTCAGAGGGGGAAACAATGGATTGGGAACACCAAGTATCAACTAGCAAGCACAAGGAGCTGCAATACGTGTTGGCACGGTGTGGATACCATGCACGATGACCAACCAAAGTAGGCATATGTCACTGACCATGACCAAATAATGTCACAACGTGTGGTACACTTTGACAACTCATAACACGAGTCACAAATGGTCAGAATGGAAGATAATGGTTTCTCAATACTAGTTATCGACTAGAAAGTACAAATACCTTCCATATGTAGTGGCACGGTGTGGTTACAATGCACAGTGACCAACCAAAGTATGCATATGTCAGTGACCATGAACAAAGAATTTCACTTCATGTGGTCAATGTTGACAACTCACAACACGAGTCAATCATATTCAGAGGGGGTATCAATGGTTTGGGAACACTATCTATGAACAAGAAAGCACAAAGACCTTCGATACGTAGTGACAGGATTCGTGGTAACCATGTACAATGACAACCCAAAGTAGGAATATGTCACTAACCATGACCAAACGGATTTCAGAGTGTGTGGTCAACGTTGAAAACTCATAACACGAGTCACAACTGGTCAGTGGGGGAAACCATGGGTTGGGAACACTAGTTATCAACCAGCAAGTAGACATATTTTCAGCAAATAGTGGCACGGTGTGGCTAGCGTGCACAGTGACCAACCAAGGATGCATATGTCACTGACTATGACCGACGAAGTCCACTATGTGTGGTCAACATTGACAACTCACAACACGAGTCACAAATGGTCAGAGGGAGAGAAAATGGTTTGGGAACCATATGTATCCACTAGAAAGGACAAAGAACTTCAATACGTAGTAGCACGGTGTGGCTAATATGCACATCAAACAACCAAACTAGGCATATGTCACTGACCGTGACAAGAGAATTTCAATATGGGTGGTCAACGTTGACCACCCATAACACGAGTAAAAAATGGTCAGGGGAGGAAACAATGCTATGGGAATATCAGCTCTCAACTAGCAAGTACAATGAACTTCAGTCAGTAGTAGCATGGTGTGGCTAACATGCACAATGACCAACCAAAGTAGGCATATGTACTGCCTTTGACCAAAGAAATCCGATGTGTGTGGTCAACGTTGACAACTCATAATACGAGTCAGAAATGGTCAGAGGGGGAAATGATGGTTTGGGAACACCAAGTATCAAACAGCAAGCACAAGGAGCTTCAATACGTTGTGGCACAGTGTGGATAAAATGCACGATGACCAACCAAAGTAGGCATACATCAATGACCATGACCAAATAATGGCACTAAGTGTGGTAAACCTTGACAACTCATAACACGAGTCACAAATGGTCAGGGTGGAAGATAATGATTTGTGAATACTAGTTATCGACTAGCAAGAACAAATACCTTCAATATGTAGTGGCACAGTGTGGCTACAATGCACATTGACCAACCAAAGCATGCATATGTCACTGACCATGAACAAACAATTTCACTTCATGTGGTCAACATTTACAACTCACAACAAGGGTCACAGGTAGTCAGAGGGGGCTAACAATGGTTTGGGAACACTAGCTGTCAACAAAAAAGTACAAAGACCTTCAATACGTAATTACACAGCGTGGTAACCATGTACAGTGACAAACAAAAGTAGGCATGTGTCACAAACCATGACCAAACGGATTTCACAGTGTGTGGTGAACATTGAAAACTCATAACAAGAGTCAAAAATGGTCATTGGGGGAAACCATGGGTTGGGAACACTAGTTATCAACGAGCAAGTAGAAAGATTTTCAACAAGTAGTGGCACGGTGTGGCTAGTGTGCACAGTGACCAACCAAAGGATGCATATATCACTGACTATGAACGAAGAAGTCCACTATGTGTGGTCAACGTTGACAACTCATAACACGAGTCACAAATGGTTAGAGGGAGAGACAATGGTTTGGGAACCCTATGTGTCGACTAGAAAGGACAAAGAACTTCAATACGTAGTGGCACGGTGTGGCTAATATGCACACCAAACAACCAAACTAGGCATATGTCACCGACCAAGACCAGGGAATTTCAATATGGGTGGTCAATGTTGACCAACCATAACACGAGAGAAAAACGGTCAGGGGAGGAAACAATGCTATGGGCCTATCAGTTCTCAACGAGAAAGTACACCGACCTTCAGTCAGTAGTTGCACGGCGTGGCAACCATGCACAGTGACCGACCAAAGTAGGCATATGTACTGCCTTTGACCAAATAAATTCGCTGTGTGTGGTCAACGTTGACAACCCGTAATACGAGTCACAAATGGTCAGAGGGGGAACCAATGGTTTGGGAACACCAAGTATCAAAAAGAAAGCACAAGGAGCTTCGATACGTTGTGGCACAGTGTGGATACCATGCACGATGACCAACCAAAGTAGGCACATATCACTGACCATGACGAAATAATGGCACTAAGTGTGGTAAAGCTTGACAACTCATAACACGAGTCACAAATGGTCGGGTTGAATATAATGGTTTGCGAGTACTAGTTATCGACTAGCAAGTACAAATACCTTCAATATGTAGTGGCACAGTGTGGCTACAATGCACAATGACCAACCAAAGTATGCATATGTCACTGACCATGAACAGATAATTTCACTTCATGTGGTTAACATTTAGAACTCACAACACGGGTCACAGATAGTCAGAGGGGGCTAACAATGGTTTGGGAACACTAGCTTTCAACAAGAAAGCACAAACACCTTTGATATGTAAGGACACCGCGTGGTAGCCATGTACAGTAAAAAACCAAAGTAGGCATGTGTCACAAACCATGACCAAACGGATTTCACAGTGTGTGGTCAACATTAAAAACACATAACACAAGTCACAACTGGTCAGTGGGGGGAACCATGGGTTGGGAGCACTAGTTATCTACTAGCAAGAAGAAAGATTTTCAACAAGTAGCGGCACAGTGTGGCTAGCGTGCACAGTGACCAACCAAAGGATGCATATGTCACTGACTATGACCAACGAAGTCCACTATGTGTGGTCAACATTGACAACTCACAACACGAGTCACAAATGGTCAAAGGGAGAGACAATGGTTTGGGAACCATATGTATCCACTAGAAAGGACAAGGAACTTCAATACGTAGTGGCACGGTGTGGCTAATATGCACACCAAACAACAAAACTAGGCATATGTCTCTGACCATGACGAGAGAATTTCAATATGGGTGGTAAACGTTGACCGACCATAACACGAGTCAAAAACGGTCAGGGGAGGAAACAATGCTATGTGAATATCAGTTCTCAACTAGCAAGTACAACGACCGTCAGTCAGTAGTAGCATGGTGTGGCTACCATGCAAAATGACCGACCAACGTAGGCATATGTACTGCCTTTGACCAAAGAAATCGGCTGTGTGTGGTCAACATTGACAACTCATAATACGAGTCACAAATGGTCAGAGAGGGAAACAATGGTTTGGGAACACCAAGTATCAAAAAGCAAGCACAATGAGCTTCAATACGTTGTGGCACGCTGTGGATACCATGCACGATGACCAACCAAAGTAGGCATATGTCACTGACCATGTCCAAATAATGGCACTAAGTGTGTTATACCTTCAGAACTCGTAACACGAGTCACAAATGGTCAGGGTGGAAGATAATGGTTTGTTAATACTAGTTATTGACTAGCAAGTACAGATAGCTTCAATATGTAGTGGCAGAATGTGACTACAATGCACAGTGACCAACCAAAGTATGCATATGTCACTGACCATGAACAAATAATTTCACTTCATGTGGTAATCATTTACAACTCACAGCACGGGTCACAGATAGTCAGAGGGGGCTAACAATGGTTTGGCAGCACTGCCTGTCAACAAGAAAGCACAAAGACCATTGATACGTAATGACACGGCGTGGTAACCATGTACAATAACAAACCAAAGTAGGCATGTGTCACAAACCATGACCAAACGGATTTCACAGTGTGTGGTCAACGTTGAAAACTCATAACACGAGGCACAACTAGTCACTCAGGGAAACCATGGATTGGGAACATTGGTTATCAACTAGCAAGTAGAAAGATTTTCAACAAGTAGTGGCACGGTGTAGCTAGCGTGCACAGTGAGCAACCAAAGGATGCATATGTCACTGACTATGACCGAAGAAGTCCATTATGTGTGGTCAACATTGACAACTCATAACACGAGTCACAAATGGTCAGAGAGAGATACAATGGTTTGGGAACCCTATGTGTCGACTAGAAAGAACAAGGAACTTCAATACGTAGTGGCACAATGTGGCTAATATGCACACCAAACAACCAAACTAGGCATAAGTCACAGACCATGACCAGGGAATTTCAATATGGGTGGTCAACGTTGACCAACCATAACACGACACAAAAACGGTCCGGGGAGGAAACAATGCTATGGGAATATTAGTTCTCAACTAGGAAGTACAACGACTTTCAGTCAGTAGTAGCACGGTGTGGCTACCATGCACAATGACCGACCAAAGTAGGCATGTTTACTGCCTTTGTCCAAAGAAATCCGCTGTGTGTGGTCAACGTTGACAACTCATAATACGAGTCACAAATGGTCAGAGGGGGAAACAATGGTTTGGGAACACCGAGTGTTAAATAACAAGCACAAGGAGCTTCAATACGTTGTGGCACAGTGTGGATACCATGCACGATGATCTACCAAAGTAGGCATATGTCACTGATCATGACCAAAAAATGGCACTAAGTGTGGTAAACCTTGACAACTCATAACACGAGTCACAAATGGTCAGGGTGGAATGTAATGGTTTGTGAATACTAGTTATCGACTAGCAAGTACAAATACCTTCAATATGTAGTGGCACATTGTGGCTACAATGCACTGTGACCAACCGAAGTATGCATATGTGACTGACCATGAACAAAGAATTGAACTTCATGTGGGCAACATGTACAACTCACAACACGGGTCACAGATAGTCAGACGGGGCTAACAATGGTTTGGGAACACTGGCCGTCAACAAGAAAGCACAAAGACCTTCGATACGTAATGACACGGCGTGGTAACCATGTACAGTTACAAACCAAAGTAGGCATGTGTCACAAACCATGACTTAACGGATTTCACAGTGTGTGGTCAACGTTGAAAACTCATAACACGAGTCAAAACTGGTCAGTGGGGGAAACCATCGGTTGGGAACACTAGTTATCAACTAGCAAGTAGAAAGATTTTCAAAAAGTAGTGGCACGGTGTGGCTAGTGTGCACAGTGACCAACCAAAGGATGCATATGTCACTGAATATGACTGAAGAAGTCCATTATGTGTGGTCAACATTGACAACAAATAACACGAGTCACAAATGTTCAGAGGGAGATACAATGGTTTGGGAACCCTATGTATCAACAAGGAAGGACGACGAACTTTAATATGTAGTGGCACGGTTTGGCTAACATGCACACCAAACAACCAAACTAGGCATATGTCACTGACCATGATGAGAGAATTTCAATATGGGTGGTCAGCGTTGACCAACCATAACACGAGGCAAAAACGGTCAGGGGAGGAAACAATGCTATGGGAATGTCAGTTCTCAACTAGCAAGTACAACGACCTTCAGTCAGTAGTAGCAGGGTGTGGCTACCATGCACAATGAACGACCAAAATAGGCAAATTTACTGCCTTTGACGAAAGAAATATGCAGTGTGTGGTCAACATTGACAACTCATAAACGAGTCACAGATGGTCAGAGGGGGAAACAATGGTTTGGGAACACCAAGTATCAAAAAGCAAGCACAAGGAGCTTCAATACGTTGTGGCACGGTGTGCATACCATGCACGCTGACCAACCAAAGTAGGCATATGTCACTGACCATGACCAAATAATGGCACTAAGTGTGGTAAACCTTGACAACTCATAACACGGGTCACAAATGGTCAGGGTGGAAGATAATGGTTTGTGAATACCAGTTATTGACTAGCAAGTACAAATACCTTCAATATGCAGTGGAACAGTGTGGCTACAATGCACAGTGACCAACCAAAGTATGCATATGTCACTAACCATTAAGAAAGAAGTTCACTTCATGTGGTCATCATGTACAACTCACAACACGGGTCACAGATAGTCAGAGGGCGCTAACAATGGTTTGGGAATTCTAGCTGTCAACAAGAATGCACAAAGACCTTTGATATGTAATGTCACAATGTGGTAACCATGTACAGTGACAAACCAAAGTAGGCATGTGTCACAAACCATGACCAAATGGATTTCACAGTGTGTGGTCAACGTTGAAAACTCATAACACGAGTGACAACTGGTCAGTGGGGGAAACCATGGGTTGGGAACACGAGTTATCAACTAGCAAGTCGAAAAATTTTCAACGAGTAGTGGCATGGTGTGGCTAGCGTGCACATTGACCAACCAAAGGATGCATATGTCACTGACTATGACCGAAGAGGTCCATTATGTGTGGTCAACATTGACAACTCATAACACGAGTTACAAATGGTCAGAGGGAGGGACAATGATTTGGGAACCCTATGTATCGACTAGAATGGACAAAGAACTTCAAAACGTAGTGGCACAGTGTGGCTAATATGCACACCAAACAACCAAACTAGGCATATGTCACTGACCATGACGAGAGAGTTTCAATATGTGTGGTCAACGTTGAGCAACCATAACACAAGTCAAAAACGGTCAGGGGAGGAAACAATGCTATGGAAATATCACTTCTCAACTAGCAAGTACAACGACCTTCAGTCAGTAGGAGCACGGTGTGGCTACCATGCACAATGAACGACCAAAGTAGGCATATGTACTGCCTTTGGGCAAAGAAATCTGCTGTGTATGGTCAACATTGACAACTCATAATACGAGTCACAACTGATCAGAGGGGGAAACAATGGTTTGGGAACACCAAGTATCAAAAAGCAAGCACAAGGAGCCTCAATACGATGTGGCACGATGTGGATACCATGCACGATGACCAACCAAAGTAGGCATATGTCACTGAACATGACCAAATAATGGCACTAAGTGTGGTAAACCTTGACAACTCATAACACGAGTCACAAATGGTCAGGGTGGAAGATAATGGTTTGTGAATACTAGCAAGTACAATTATCTTCAATATGTAGTGGCTCAGTGTGGCTACAATGCACAGTGACCAACCAAAGTATGCATATGTCACTGACCATGAACAAAGAATTTCACTTCATGTGGTCAGCGTTGACAGCTCACAACACGAGTCACTAATAGTCAGAAGGGGTAACAATGGTTTGGGAACACTAGCTATCACCTAGAAAGCACAAAGACCTTCAATACGTAGTGACACAGCGTGGTAACCACGTACAATGACAAACCAAACTAGGCATATGTCACTAACCATGACCAAATAACTTCAATAATGGTGGTCAACGTTCGCAACCCATAACATGAGTCACAAATGGCCAGAGGGGGAAAACATGGTTTCAAAACACTGTGTATCTTCTAGCAAGTACAAATAATTTTTGTATATATTGGCATGGTGTGGCTACCGTACACAACGACCTACCCAGGTAGGCATAGATCACTGCTCATGACCAAAGAAGTTTAGTGGGTGTGGTCAACGTTCACAACTCATAATACAAGTCAAAAATGGGCAGAGGGAGAAACAATGGTTTGGGAATACTTGGTATCGACTAGCAAGTATAAATACCTTCGATAAAAGGTGGCACGGTGTGGCTACCATGCACAATGACCAACCAACATATGTAGTCAACTTTCCTTCTTACGGTTGGTCAATCCGAGCAAAGGTTGAGAGGGTATTCAAGCTCAAAGTTGCAAGATTTGAAATTCCGTCTTTTTCAATCTTTTTTTGATTAAACTAACTTTGTTATCATTCATACTTTTGAAAACTACCCTCTAATCTTACACCACCTTTTTTTATGCCATTTACCCGTAGGAACCCTTATAATGTCATTTGGACATCATATGAACACCATGTGGCTGGCTTAGTGTTTATAGAGTTAGGTTCTGGAGCGGTAGGTCCTAGGTTTGAATCCTTGTACGCGCAACATAGAATAGGCTCGCGACCTGGGGGGGAGGGGGGGGGGGGCGTGTTGTGATACC
>SZWC01000074.1:292304-303573 GCA_023375785.1 Penium margaritaceum
GGGGGGGGGGGGGGGGGGGGGGGGGGGGGCGTGTTGTGATACCTCAACTCTACCTTCGAGCGTAAGCCGTGGGGGGGTAGGGAGGGTGTCATAATGCGGTCGCATTTCTGTCCTCCAAGTAGTCCACCGAACATCCCTCAAGGGGGGGTGGGAGGGCGTTTTTCAGTGAAGACGCCTACGCGTAACAAATCAATAAAAACCGACCTGGTGTCAAAGGGAGAAACCTTTTGCTATCAATTGACTAGCAAGTACAAATAATCTAAACAAGTAGTGGAACGGTGTGGTTACCATGCACAATAACCAACCAGATTAGGCATGTGCCACTTACCATGACCAAATAACTTTACTATGTGTGGTCAACATTCACAACCCATAATATGGGTCACGAATTATCAGAGGGGGAAGCAATGGTTTGGTAATACTAGATACCAACTAGCAAGTACAACGACCTTCAGTCAGTAGTAGCACGGTGTGGCTACCATGCACAATGACCGACCAAAGTACGCATGTGTACTGCCTTTGACCAAAGAAATCCGCTGTGTGCGGTCAACGTTGACAACTCATAAAACGAGTCACAAATGGTCAGAGGGGGAAAGAATGGTTTGGGAACACCAAGTATCAACTAGCAAGCACACGGAGCAGCAATAAGTTTTAGCACGGTCTGGATACCATGCACGATGACCAACCAAAGTAGGCATATGTCACTGACCATGACCAAATAATGTCACCATGTGTGGTACACTTTGACAACTCATAACACGTGTCACAAATGGTCAGAGTAGAAGATAATGGTTTCTCAATTCTAGTCATCGACTAGAAAGTACAAATACCTTCAACATGTAGTGGCACAGTGTGGTTACAATGCACATTGACCAACCAAAGTATGCATATGTCACTGACCATGAACAAAAAATTTCACTTAATGTGGTCAATGTTGACAACTCACAACACGAGTCATAGATATTCAGAGGGGGTAACAATGGTTTGGGAACACTATCTATCAATAAGAAAGCACAAATACCTTCGATGCGTAGTGACACGACGTGGTAAGCATGTACAATGACAAACCAAAGTAGGCATATGTCACTAACCATGACCAAACGCATTTCAGAGTGTGTGGTCAATGTTGAAAACGCAAAACACGAGTCACGAATGGTCAGGGGGGAACACTGGGTTGGGAACACTAGTTATCAACTAGCAATCAGAACGATTTTCAACAAGTAGTGGCACGGTGTGGCTAGCGTGCACAGTGACCAACCAAAGGATGCATATGTCACTGACTATGACCGAAGAAGTCCACTATGTGTGGTAGGCATTGACAACTCACAACACGAGTCACAAATGGTCAGAGGAGAAACCAATGGTCTGGAAACATCAGGTATCAACTAGCAAGCACAAGGACCTTCAACAAGTTGTGGCACGGTGTGGATACCATGCGCGATGACCAACCAACGTAGGCATATGTCACTGAGCATGAGCAAATAATGTCAAAAAGTGTGGTAAACTTTGACAGCGCATAACACAAGTCACAAATGGTCACATTGGAAGACAATGGTTCGTGAATACTAGGTATCGAGTAGCAAGAACAAATACCTCCAATATGTAGTGGCACAGCGTGGCTATCATGCATAGTGACCAACCAAAGTATGCATATGTCACTGACCATAACCAATGAATTTCACTTCATGTGGTCAGCGTTGACAACTCACAACACGCAACACATATAGTCAAAGGGGATCACAATGGTTTGGGAACACTAGCTATTAACCATAAAGCACAAATACCTTTAACATGTAGTGACATGGCGTGGTAACCATGTACAGTGACAAACCAAAGTAGGCATATGTCACTAACCATGACCAAACAAATTTCACAGTGTGTGGTCAATATTGAAAACTCATAACACGAGTCACAAACGGTGAGAGGGGGAAACAATGGATTGGGAACACTAGTTGTCAACCAGCAAGTACGAAGAATTTCAACAAGAAGTGGCATGATTTGGCTAGTGTGCACAGTGATCAACAAAAGGATAAATACGTCACTGACTACGCCCAAAGAAATCCAGTATGCGTGGTCAACATTGACAACTCATAACACGACTCACAAATGGTCAGAGGGAGAGACAACGGTTTTCGAACCCTATGTATGGACTAGAAAGTACAAATAACTTCAATACGTAGTGGCACGGTGTGGCTACTATGCACACCAAACAACCAAACTAGGCATATGTCACTGACCATGACCAAAGAATTCCAATATGGAGGGTCAACGTTCACCAACCATAACACGAGTCACAAATGGTCAGAGGGGGGGAATAATGGTTCGGAAATATCAGTTTTCAACAAGCAAGTACAACGCCCTTCAATCAGTAGTAGCACAGAGTGGCTAGCATGCACAATGACTGACCAAAGTAGGCATATGTACTGCCTTTGACCAAAGAAATCCGCTGTTTATGGTCAACGTTGACAACTCGTAATACGCGTCACAAATGGTCAGAAGGGGAGACAATGGTTTGGGAAAACCAAGTATCAAAAAGAAAGCACAACGAGCTTCAATACGTTGTGGCATAGTGTGGATACCATGCACAATGACCAACCAAAGTAGGTGTATGTCACTGACCATGACCAAATAATGGCACGAAGTGTGGTAAACCTTGACAACTCATAACACGAGTCACAAATGGTCAGGGTGGAATATAATGGTCTGTGAGTACTAGTTATCGACTAGCAAGTACACATACCTTCAATATGTAGTGGCACAGTGTAGCTACAATGCACAGTGACCAACCAAAGTATGCATATGTCACTGACCATAAACAAAGAATTTCACTTCATGTGGTCAAAATTTACAACTCACAACACGGGTCACAGATAGTCAGATGGGCTGAACAATGGTTTGGGAACACTAGCTTTCAACAAGAAAGCACAGAGACCTTCGATACGTAATGACACGGCGTTGTAACCATGTACAGTAACAAACCAAAGTAGGCATGTGTCACAAACCATGACCAAACGGATTTCACAGTGTGTGGTCAACGTTGAAAACTCATAACACGAGTCATAAATGGTCAGTGGGGGAAACTATGGGTTGGGAACACTAGTTATCAACTAGCAAGTAGAAAGATTTTCAACAAGCAGTGGCACGGTGTGGCTAGCGTGCACAGTGACCAACCAAAGGATGCATATGTCACTGACTATAACCGAAGAAGTTTACTATGGGTGGTCAACATTGACAACTCATAACACGAGTCACAAATGGTCAGAGGGAGGAACAATGATTTGGGAACCCTAAGTATCGACTAGAAAGGACAAAGAACTTCAATACGTAGTGGCACGGTGTGGCTAATATGCACACCAAACAACCAAACTAGGCATATGTCACTGACCATGACGAGACAATTTCAATATGGGTGGTCAACGTTGACCAACCATAACACGAGTCAAAAACGGTCAGGGGAGGAAACAATGCTATGGGAATATCAGTTCTCAACTAGCAAGTACAACGACAGTCAGTCAGTAGTAGCACATTGTGGCTACCATGCACAATGAACGACCAAATTAGGCATGTGTACTGCCTTTGACCAAAGAAATCTGTTGAGTGTGGTCAACATCGACAACTCATAATATGAGTCACAAATGGTCAGAGGGGGAAACAATGGTTTGGGAACACCAAGTATAAACAAGCAAGCACAAGGAGCTTCAATACATTGTGGCACGGTGTGGATACCATGCACGACGACCAACCAAAGTAGGCATATGTCACTGACCATGACCAAATAATGGCACTAAGTGTGGTAAACCTTGACAACTCATAACACGAGTCACAAATGGTCAAGGTGGAAGATAATGATTTGTGAATACTAGTTATCAACTAGCAAGTACAAATACCTTCAACATGTAGTGGCACAGCGTGGCTACCATGCACAGTGACCAACCAAAGTATGCATATGTCACTGACCATGAACAAAAAAATTCACTTTATGTGATCAGCGTTGACAGCTCACAACACGAGTCACTGATAGTCAGAGGGGGTAACAATGGTTTGGGAACACTAGCTATCAAATAGAAAGCACAAAGACCTTCGATACGTAGTGACACGGCGTGGTAACCATGTATAGTGACAAATCAAAGTAGGCTTGTGTCAAAAACCATGACCAAACGGATTTCACAGTTTGTGGTCAACGTTGAAAACTCATACCACGAGTAAAAAATGGTCAGTGGGGAAGACCATGGGTTGGGAACACTATTTTTCAACTAGCAAGTAGAAACATTTTTAACGAGTAGTGGCACGTTGTGGCTAGCGTGCACATTGACCAACCAAAGGATGCATATGTCACTGACTATGATCGAAGAAGTCCACTATGTGTGGTCAACATTGACAACTCATAACACGAGTCACAAATGGTCAGAGGGAGAGACATGGGTTTGGGAACCCTATGTATCGACTAGAAAGCACTAGGTACTTGAATACGTAGTGGCACGGCGTTGCTAACATGCACACCAAACGACCAAACTAGGCATATGTCACTGACCATGACGATAGAATTTCAATCTGGGTGGTCAACGTTGACCAACCATAACACGAGTCAAAAACGGTCAGGGGAGGAAACAATGCTTTAGGAATATCTGTTCTCAACTAGCAAGTACAACGAACTTCAGTCAGTAGTCGCACGGTATGGCTACCATGCACAATGAACGACCAAAGTAGGCATATGTACTGCCTTTGACCAAAGAAATCTGTTGTGTGTGGTCAACATTGACAACTCATAATACGAGTCACAAATGGTCAGACAGGGAATCAATGGTATGGGAACATCAAGTATAACAAAGCAAGTACAAGGAGCTTCAATACGTTGTGGCACGGTGTGGATACCATGCACGATGACCAACCAAAGTAGGCATATGTCTCTGACCATAATCAAATAATGGCACAAAGTGTGGTAAACCTTGACAACTCATAACACGAGTCACAAATGGTCAGGGTGGAAAATAAAGGTTTGTGAATACTAGTCATTGACTAGCGAGTAAAAATACCTTCAATATGTAGTGGCACAGCGTGGCTACAATGCACAGTGACCAACCAAAGCATGCATATGTCATTGACCATGAACAAAGAATTTCACTTCATGTGGTCAGCGTTGACAACTCACAACACAAGTCACTGATAGTGTGAGGGAGTAACAATGGTTTGGGAACACTAGCTATCAATTAGAAAGTACAACGCCCTTCAATACGTAGTGACACGGGGTGGTAACCACGTACAGTTACAAACCAAACTAGGCATATGTCACTAACCATGACCAAAGAATTTCAATAAGGGTGGTCAACGTTCGCAACCCATAATACGAGTCACAAATGGTCAGAGGGGGAAACCATGGTTTCAAAACACTATGTATCTTCTAGCAAGTACAAATATTTTTCGTATGTATTGGCACGGTGTGTCTACCGTGCACAACAACCTATCCAAGTAGGCATACATCAGTGCTCATGACCGA
This sequence comes from Penium margaritaceum, assembly GCA_023375785.1. Classification (NCBI taxonomy): domain Eukaryota; kingdom Viridiplantae; phylum Streptophyta; class Zygnematophyceae; order Desmidiales; family Peniaceae; genus Penium; species Penium margaritaceum. Next base: position 297,799 of record SZWC01000074.1, read on the forward strand.
AGAAGTTTAGTGTGTGTTGTCGACGTTCACAACTCATAATACAAGACAAAAATGGGCAGAGGGAGAAACAATGGTTTGGGAATACTCGGTATCGAATAGCAAGTACAAAGACCTTCGATAAGTGGTGGCACGGTGTGGCTGTCATGCACAGCGACCAACCAAAGTATGCTTGTGTCACTGAATGTCATAACCAGAGTTTCACTGTGTGTAGTCAACTTTTCTTCTTACGGCTGGNGGGGGGTGGGAGGGAGTATTCCAGTGAAGACACCTACGCGTAACAAATCAACAAAAACCGACCTGGTGTCAAAGGGAGAAACCTTTTGCTATTTATTGACTAGCAAGTACAAAGAATTTAAACAAGTAGTGGAACGGTGTGGCTACCATGCACAATGACCAACCAGATTAGGCATGTCCCACTTACAATGACCAAATAATTTTACCATGTGTGGTCAACGTTCACAACCCATAATATGGGTCACGAATTGTCAGAGGGGGAAACAATGGTTTGGGAATACTAGATACCAACTAGCAAGTACAACGACATTCAGGCAGTAGTAGCACGATGTGGCTACCATGCACAATGACCGACCAAAGGAGGCATGTGTACTGCCTTTGACCAGAGAAATCCGCTGTGTGTGGTCAACATTGACAACTCATAAAATGAGTCACAATTTCTCAGAGGAGGAAACAATGGTTTGGGAACACCAAGTATCAACTAGCAAGCACAGGGAGCTGCAATAAGTTTTGGCACGGTCTGTATACCATGCACGATGACCAACCAAAGTAGGCATATGTCACTGACCATGACCAAACAATGTCACCATGTGTGGTACACTTTGAGAACTCATAACACGAGTCACAAATGGTCAGAGTGGAAGATAATGGTTTCTCAATACTAGTTATCGACTAGAAAGTACAAATACCTTCAATATGTAGTGGCACGGTGTCGCTACAATGCACAGTGACCAACCAAAGTATGCATATGTCACTGACCATGAACAAAGAATTTCACATCATGTGGTCAATGTTGAAAACTCACAACACGAGTCATAGATATTCAGAGGGGGTAACAATGGTTTGGGAACACTATCTATCAACAAGAAAGCACAAAGACCTTTGATACATAGTGACACGACGTGGTAAGCATGTACAATGACAAACCAAAGTAGGCATATGTCACTAACCATGACCAAACGGATTTGAGAGTGTGTGGTCAACATTAAAAACGCAAAACACAAGTCACAAATGGTCAGGGGGGAAACAATGGGTTGGGAACACTAGTTATCAACTAGCAAGTAGAAAGATTTTCAACACATAGTGGCACGGTGTGGCTAGCGTGCACAGTGACCAACCAAAGGATGCATATGTCACTGACTATGACCGAAGAAGTCCACTATGTGTGGTCAACATTGACAACTCATAACACGAGTCACAAATGATCAGAGGAGGAACCAATGGTCTGGGAGCATCAGGTATCGACTAGCAAGCACAAGGAACTTCAACAAGTTGTGGCACGGTGTGGATACCATGCACGATGACCACCCAAAGTATGCATATGTCACTGACCATGACCATATAATGTCAATAAGTGTGGTAAACTTTGACAGCTCATAACACAAGTCACAAATGGTCAGAGTGGAAGACAATGGTTTGTGAATACTAGGTATCGAGTAGAAAGAACAAATAACTATAATATGTAGTGGCACAGCATGGCTATCATGCACAATGACCAACCAAAGTATGCATATGTCACTGACCATAACCAACGAATTTCACTTCATGTGGGCAGCGTTGACAACTCACAACACGAGTCACATATAGTCAAAGGGGGATAACAATGGTTAGGGAACACTAACTATTAACCAGAAATCACAAATACCTTTGATATGTAGCGACATGGCGTGGTAACCATGTATCACTATGTCACTAACCATGACCAAACGAATTTCACGGTGTGTGGTCAATATTGAAAACTCATAACACGAGTCATAAATGGTGAGAGGGGGAAACAATGTATTGGGAACACAATTTGTCAACCATCCAGTACGGAGAATTTCAACAAGAAGTGGTACGGTTTGGCTAGCGTGCACAGTGACCAACCAGAGGATAAATACATCACTGACTATGACCGAAGAAATCCAGTATGCGTGGTCAACATTGACAACTCATGACACGAGTCACAAATGGTCAGAGGGAGATACAATGGTTTGGGAACCCTATGTATTGATTAGAAAGGACAAGGAACTTCAATACGTGGTGGCACGGTGTGGCTAATATGCACACCAAACAACCAAACTAGGCATATGTCACTGACCAACCATAACACGAGACAACGTTGACCAACCATAACACGAGACAAAAACGGTCAGGGGAGGAAACAATGCTATGGGAATATCAGTTCTCAACGAGAAAGTACAACAACCTTCAGTCAGTAATAGCACGGCGTGGCAACCATGCACAATGACCGACCATAAAAGGCATGTGTACTGCCTTTGAGCAAAGAAACCCGCTATGTGTGGTCAACATTGACAACTCATTATACGATTCACAAATGGTCAGAGGGGGAAAAAATGGTTTGGGAACACCAAGTATCAACTAGCAAGCACAAAGAACTTCAACAAGTAGTGGCACGGTGTGGCTAGCATGCACAGTGACCAACCAAAGGATGCATATGTTACTGACTATGACCGAAGAAGTCCATTATGTGAGGTCATCATTGACATCTCATAACACGAGTCACAACTGGTCAGTGGGGGAAACCATGGGTTGGGAACACTAGTTATCAACTAGCAAGTAGAAAGATTTTCAACACGTAGTGGCACGGTGTGGCTAGCATGCACAGTGACCAACCAAAGGATGCATATGTTACTGACTATGACCGAAGAAGTCCATTATGTGTGGTCATCATTGACAACTCATAACACGAGTCACAAATGGTCAGAGGAAGATACAATGGTTTGGGAACCCTATGTATTGATTAGAAAGGACAAGGAACTTCAATGCGTGGAGGCACGGTGTGGCTAATATGCACACCAAATAACCAAACTAGGCATATGTCACTGACCATGACGAGAGAATTTCAATATGGGTGGTCAACGTTGACCAACCATAACACGCGTCAAAAACGGTCAGGGGAGGAAACAATGCTATGGGAATATCAGTGCTCAACGAGAAAGTACAACGACCTTCAGTCAGTAGTAGCACGGCGTGGCAACCATGCACAACGACTGACCAAAGTAGGCATATATACTGCGTTTGAGCAAAGAAACCCGCTGTGTGTGGTCAACATTGACAACTCATAATACAAAATCACAAATGGTCAGAGGAGAGAGCAATGGTTTGGGAACACCACGTATCTAATAGCAAGCACAAGGAGCTTCAATATGTTGTGGTACGGTGTGGAAACCATGCACGATGACCAACCAAAGTAGGCATATATCACTAACCATGACCAAATAATGGCACTAAGTGTGGTAAACCTTGACAACTCATAAGGTGAGTCACAAATGGTCAGGGTGGAATGTAATGGTTTGTGAATACTAGTTACTGACTAGCAAGTACAAATACCTTCAATATGTAGTGGCACAGTGTGGCTACAATGCACAGTGACCAACCAAAGCATGCATTTNACACGAGTCACAAATGGTTAGAGGGAGAGACAATGGTTTGGGAACCCTATGTATCAACTAGAAAGGACAAAGAAGTTCAATACGTAGTGGCACGGTGTGGCTACTATGCACACCAAACAACGAAACTAGGCATATGTCACTGACCATGACTATATAATTTCAATATGGGTGGTCAACGCTGACCAACCATAACACGAGTCACAAACGGTCAGGGGAAGAAACAATGCTATGGGAATATCAGTTTTCAACTAGCAAGTACAACGACCTTCAGTCAGTAGTAGCACAGTGTGGCTACCATGCACAATGACCGACCAAACTAGGCATATGTACTGTCTTTGACCAAAGAAATCCGCTGTGTGTGGTCAACGTTCACAACTCATAATACGAGTCACAAATGGACAGTGGGGGAAACAATAGTTTGGGAACACCAAGTATCAAATAGCAAAAACAAGGAGCTTGAATACGTTGTGGCACACTGTGGATACCATGCATGATGAGCGACCAAAGTAGGCATATGTCACTGACCATGACCAAATAATGGCACAAAGTGTGGTAAACCTTGACAACTCATAACACGAGTCACAAATTGTCAGGGTGGAAGATAATGGTTTGTGAATACTAGTTCTCGACTAGCAAGTACAAATACCTTCAATGTGTAGTGGCACAGTGTGGCTACAACGCACAGTGACCAGCCAAGGTATGCATATGTCACTGACCATGAACGAATAATTTCACTTCATGTGGTCCATATTTACAACTCACATCAGGACTCTCCGATAGTCAAAGGGGGCTAAAAATGGCTTGGGAACACTGGCTGTCANACCATGACCAAATAATGGCACTAAGTGTGGTAAACCTTGACAACTCATAAGGTGAGTCACAAATGGTCAGGGTGGAATGTAATGGTTTGTGAATACTAGTTACTGACTAGCAAGTACAAATACCTTCAATATGTAGTGGCACAGTGTGGCTACAATGCACAGTGACCAACCAAAGCATGCATTTCTCACTGACCATGACCAAAGAATTTCACTTCATGTGGTCAACACTTACATCTCACAACACGAGTCACTGATAGTCAGAGGGGGTAACAATGGTTTGGGAACACTAGCTATCAACTAGAAAGCACAAAGACCTTCGATACGTCATGAAAGACCGTGGTANAACGCACAGTGACCAGCCAAGGTATGCATATGTCACTGACCATGAACGAATAATTTCACTTCATGTGGTCCATATTTACAACTCACATCAGGACTCTCCGATAGTCAAAGGGGGCTAAAAATGGCTTGGGAACACTGGCTGTCAACAAGAAAGCACAAAGAGCTTCGATACGTAATGACACGGCATGGTAACCATGTACAGTGACAAACCAAAGTAGGCATGTGTCACAAACCATGACCAAACGGATTTCACAGTGTGTGGTCTACGTTTAAAACTCATAGCAGGAGTCACAAATGGACAGTGGGGGAAACCATGGGTTGGGAACACTAGTTATCAACTAGCAAGTCAAAATATTTTCAACAAGTAGTGGCATGGTGTGGCTAGCGTGCACAGTGACCAACCAAAGGATGCATGTGTCACTGACTATGAACAAAGAAGTCCACTATGTGTGGTCAACACTGAAAACTCATAACACGAGTCACAAATGGTCATAGGGAGAGACAATGGTTTGGGAACCCTATGTATTGACTAGAAAGGACAAAGAANTCACTGACCATGACCAAAGAATTTCACTTCATGTGGTCAACACTTACATCTCACAACACGAGTCACTGATAGTCAGAGGGGGTAACAATGGTTTGGGAACACTAGCTATCAACTAGAAAGCACAAAGACCTTCGATACGTCATGAAAGACCGTGGTAACCATGTACACTGGCAAACCAAAGTAGGCATGTGTCACAAACCATGACTAAACGGATTCACAGTGTGTGGTCAACGTTGATAACTCATACCACGAGTCACAAATGGTCAGTGGGGGAGACCATAGACTAGGAACACTAGTTATCAACTAGCAAGTAGAAATATTTTCAACAAGTAGTGGCACGATGTGGCTAGCATGCACAGTGACCAACAAAAGGATGCATATGTCACTGAATATAACCGAAGAAGTCCACTATGTGTGGTCAACATTGACAACTCAT
>SZWC01000074.1:312710-338072 GCA_023375785.1 Penium margaritaceum
GAACATTAGTTATCAACTAGCAAGTGGAAATATTTTCAACAAGTAGTGGCACGGTGTGGCTAGCGTGCACAGTGACCAACCAAAGGATGCATATGTCACTGACTACGACCGAAGAAGTCCATTCTATGTGGTCAACATTGACATCTCATAACACGAGTCACGAATGGTCAGGGTGGAAGATAATGGTTTGTGAATACTAGTTATTGACTAGCAAGTGCAAATACCTTCAAAATGTAGTGGCACAGTGTGGCTACAATGCACAGTGACCAATCATTGTATGCATGTCACTGACCATGAACAAATACTTTCACTTCATGTGGTCAGCGTTGACAACTCACAACATGAGTCACTGATAGTCGCAGGGGGTAACAATGGTTTGGGAACACTAGCTATCAACTAGAAAGCACAACGACCTTCAATACATAGTGACACGGCGTGGTAACCACATACAGTGACAAACCAAACTAGGCATATGTCACTAACCATGACCAAACAATTTCAATAAGGGTGGTCAACGTTCGCAACCCATAACATGAGTCACAAATGGTCAGAGGGGGGAAACATGGTTTCTAAACACTATGTTTCTTCTAGCAAGTACAAATATCTACCACACATAGTGGATTTCTTCGGTCATAGTCAGTAACATATGCATCCTTTGGGTGGTCACTGTGCACGCTAGCCACACCATGCCACTACTTGTTGAAAATATTTCTACTTGCTAGTTGATAAACAGTCTTCCCAACCCATGGTCTCCCCCACTGACCATTTATGAGTTTTCAACGTTCACAACACACTATGAAATCCGTTTAATCATGGTTTGTGACACATGCCTACTTTGGTTTGTCACTGTATATTGTTACCACACCGTATCATTACGTATTGAAGGTCTTTGTGCGTTCTTGTTGACAGCTAGTGTTCCCAACCCATTGTTACCCCCTCTGACTATCAGTGACTCGTGTTGTGAGATGTAAATGTTGACCACATGAAGTGAAATTCATGGTCAGTGACATATGCATACTTTGGTTGGTCACTGTGCATTGTAGCCACACTGTGCCACTACATATTGAAGGTTTTTGTACTTGCTAGTCAATACCTAGTGTTCACAAATCATTATCTTCCACCCTGACCATTTGTGACTTGTGTAATGAGTTGTCAAGGTTTACCACACTTAGTGCCATTATTTGGTCATGGTCAGTGACATATGCCTACTTTGATTGGTCGTGCATGGTATCCACACTGTGCCACAACATATCGAAGCTCCTTGTGCTTGCTATTTGATACTCCGTGTTCCCAAACCATTTTTTCCCCCTCTGACCATTTGTGACTCGTATTATGAGTTGTCAACGTTGACCACACACAGCGGATTTCTTTGGTCAAAGGCAGTACATATGCCTACTTTGGTTGGTCATTGTGCATGGTAGCCACACCGTGCTACTACTGACTGAAGGTCGTTGTATTTGCTAGTTGGGAACTGATATTCCCATAGCATTGTTTCCTCCCCTGACCGTTTGTGACTCATGTTATGGTTGGTCAACGTTGGCCACCCATATTGAAATTATCTGGTCATGGTCAGTTACATATGCCTGATTTGGTTGTTTGGTGTGCATAGTAGCCACACCGTGCCACTACGTATTGAAGTTCTTTGTCCTTTCTAGTTGATACATAGGGTTCTCAAACCATTGTCTCTCCCTCTGACCATTTGTGACTCGTGTTATGAGTTGTCAATGTTGACCACACATAGTAAACTTCTTCGGTTATAGTCAGTGACATATGCATCCTATGGTTGGTCACTGTGCATACTAGCCACACCGTGCCACTACATGTTAAAAATATTTCTACTTGCTAGTTGATAACTAGTGTTTCCAACCCATGGTCTCCCCCACTGATTATTTGTGACTCGTGTTATGAGTTTTCAACGTTTACCACACACTGTGAAATCTGTTTGGTCATGGTTTGTGACACATGCCTACTTTGGTTTGTCACTGTACATTTGTTACCACGCCGTTTCACTACGTATCGAACGTCTTTGTGCTTTCTAGTTGATAGCTTGTGTTCCCAAACCATTGTTACCCCCTCTGACTATCAGTGACTTGTGTTGTGAATTTTCAACGCTGACTACATGAAGTGAAATTCGTTGGTCATGGTCAGTGACATATGCATACTTAAGTTGGTCACTGTGCATGGTAGCCATGCTGTGCCACTACATATCGAAGGTACTTGTACTTGCTAGTCGATAACTAGTATTCACAAACCATTATCTTCCACCCTGACCATTTGTGACTCGTGTTATGAGTTGACAAATTTTACCACACTTAGTGACATTATTTGATCATGGACAGTGACATATGCCTACTTTGGTCGGTCATATTGCATGGTTGCCACGCCTTGCTACTACTGACTGAAGGTCGTTGTACTTTCTTGTTGAGAACTGATATTCCCATAGCATTGTTTCCTCCCCTGATTGTTTTTGTCTCCTGTTATGGTTGGTCAACGTTGACCACCCATATTGAAATTCCATGGTCATGGTCAGTGACATATGCCTAGTTCGGTTGTTTGGTGTGCATATTAGCCACACCGTGCCACTACGTATTGAAGTTCTTTGTCCTTTCTAGTCAATACATAGGGTTCCCAAACCATTGTCTCTCCCTCTGACCATTTGTGACTCATGTTATGAGTTGTCAATGTTGACCACATAAGGTGGACTTCTTCATTCATAGCCAGTGACATATGCATCCTTTGGGTGGTCACTGTGTACTCCAGCCACACCATGCCACTACTTGTTGAAAATATTTCGACTTGCTAGTTGATAACTAGTGTTTCCAACCCATGGTTTCCCCCACTGACCATTTGTGACTCGTGTTACGAGTTTTCAACGTTGACCACACACTGTGAAAGCCGTTTGGTCATGGTTCGTGACACATGCTTACTTTGGTTTGTCACTGTATATGGTTACCACGCTGTGTCATTACGTATCCAAGGTCTTTGTACTTCTTTGTTGACAGGTAGTGTTCCCAAACCGTTGTTAGCCCCCCTCTGACTATCTGTGACCCGTGTTGTGAGTTGTAAATGTTGACCACATGAAGTGAAATTATTTGTTCATGGTCAGTGACATATGCATACTTTAGTTGGTCACTGTGCATTGTAGCCACACTGTGCCACTACATATTGAAGGTATTTGTACTTGCTAGTTGATAACTGGTATTCACAAACCATTATCTTCCACCCTGACTATTTGCGACTCGTGTTATGAGTTGTCAAGCTTTACCACACTTAGTGCCATTATTTGGTCATGGTCAGTGACATATGCCTACTTTGGTTGGTCATCATGCATGGTACCCACACTGTTCCACAACGTATTGAAGCTCCTTGTGCTTGCCATTTGATACTCGGTGTTCCCAAACCATTGTCTCCCCCTTTGACCATTTGTAACTCGTGTTATGAGTTATCAACGTTGACCACACACAGTGGATTTCTTTGGTCAAGGGCAGTAGATTTGCCTACTTTGATCGGTCATTGTGCATGGTAGCCACACCGTGCTACTACTGACTGAACGTCGTTGTACTTGCTAGTTGAGAACTGATATTCCCATAGCATTGTTTCCTCCCGTGACCATTTGTGACTCGTGTTATGGTTGGTCAACGTTGACCACCCATATTGAAATTCTCTCGTCATGGTCAGTGACATATTCCTAGTTTGGTTGTTTGGTGTGCATAGTAGCCACAATGTGCCACTACGTATCAAAGTTCATAGTCCTTTCTACTTGATACATAGGGTTCCCAAACCATTGTCTCTCTCTCTGACCATTTGTGACTCGTGTTATGAGTTGTCAATGTTGACCACACATAGTGGACTTCTTCGGTCATAGTCAGTGACATATGCATCCATTGGTTGGTCAGTGTGCACGCTAGCCACACCGTGCCACTACTTGTTGAAAATCTTTCTACTTGCTAGTTGATAACTATTGTTCCCAACCCGTGGTCTCCCCCACTGACCATTTGTGAATTGTGTTATGAGTTTTCAACGTTCACCACACACTGTGAAATCCGTTTGGTCATGGTTTGTGACACCAGACTACTTTGGTTTGACACTGTACATGGTTACCACACCGTGTCATTACGTATCGAAGGTCTTTGTGCTTTCTTGTTGACAGCTAGTCTTTCCAAACCATTATTACCCCCTCTGACTATCTGTGACTTGTGTTGTGAGTTGTAAATGTTGACCACATGAAGTGAAATTCTTTGTTCATGGTCAGTGACATATGCATACTTTGGTTGGTCACTGTGCACTGTAGCCTTACTGTGCCACTACATATTGAAGGTATTTGTACTTGCTAGTCAATAACTAGTATTCACAAATCATTCTCTTCCACCCTGACCATTTGTGACTCGTGTTATGAGTTGTCAAGGTTTACCACACTTAGTGCCATTATTTGGTCATGGTCACTGACATATGCCTACTTTGGTTGGTCAATGTGCATTGTATCCACACCATGCCAAAACTTATTGCAGCTCCTTGAGCTTGCTAGTTGATACTTGGTGTTTCCAATCCATTGTTTCCCCCTCTGACCAGTTGTTACTCGTTTTATGAGTTGTCAACGTTGACCACAAACAGCGGATTTCTTTGGTCAAAGGCAGTAGACATGCCTACTTTGGTCGGTCATTGTGAATGGTAGCCACACCGTGCTTCTACTGACTGAAGGTCGTTGTACTTACTAGTTGGTATCTAGTATTCCCAAACCATTGTTTCCCCCTCTGATAATTCGTGACCCATATTATAGGTTGTGAACGTTGACCACACATAGTAAAATTTTTTGGTCATGGTAAGTGGCACATGACTAATCTGGTTGGTCATTGTGCATGGTAGCCACACCGTTCCACTACTTGTTTAAATTCTTTGTACTTGCTAGTCAATAAATAGCAAAAGGTTTCTCCCTTTGACACCAGGTCGGTTTTTGTTGATTTGTTACGCATAGGTGTCTTCACTGGAATACTCCCTCCCATCCCCCTAGAGGGATGTTCCGTGGACGTACTGGAGGACTGATTTGCGACCCCATTATGAAACCCCCCCTATCCCCCCCCCCATGGCTTAGGCTCGAAGGTAGAGTTGAGGTATCACAATACGGCAACCCCCCCCTCCCTCCCAGGTCACGAGCCTATTCTATATTACGCGTACCCAGGACCTACCGCTCCAGAATCTAACTCTATAAACACTAAGCCAGTACACATGGTGTTCATATGATGTCCAAATGACATTATAAGGGTTCCTATGGGTAAAGGGCATAAAATAAGGGGGTGTAAAATAAGAGGGTAGTTTTCAAAAGTATGAATGATAACAAAGTTAGTTTAATCATAAAAAGATTTACGCAGACAGAATTTCAAATTTTGCAGCTTTGAGCTTGAATAACCTCTCAACCATTGCTCCGATTGACCAGCCGTAAGAAGGAAAGCTGACTACACACAGTGAAACTCTTCTTATGATATTCAGTGACACAAGCATACTTTGGTTGGTCATTGTGCATGGAAGGCACACCATGCCACCACTTATCGAAGGTATTTGTATTTGCTAGTCAATACCGAGTATTCCCAAACCATTGTTTATCCATCTGCCAAGTTTTGACTTGTATTATGAGTTGTGAACGTTGACCACACACACTAAACTACTTTGGTCACGAGCAGTGATGTATGCCTACTTGGGTAGGTCGTTGTGCACGGTAGCCACACCATGCCAATACATACGAAAAATATTTGTACTTGCTCGAAGATACATATTGTTTTAAAACCATGTTTTCCCCCTCTGACCATTTGTGCCTCATGTTATGGGTTGCGAACGTAGACCACCCTTATTGAAATTATTTGGTAATGGTTAGTGACATATGCCTAGTTTGGTTTGTCACTGTACGTGGTCACCACACCGTGGCACTACGTATTGAATGTCTTTGTGCTTTCTAGTTGATAGCTAGTGTTCCCAAACCATTGTTACCCCCTCTGACTATCAGTGACTCGTGTTGTGACTTCTCAACGCTGACAACATGAAATTCTTTGTTCATGGTCAGTGACATATGCATACTTTGGTTGGTCACTGTGCATTGTAGCCACAATGTGCTACTACATATTGAAGGTATTTGTACTTGCTAGTCAATAACTAGTATTCACAAACCATTATCTNGTACTTACTAGTTGGTATCTAGTATTCCCAAACCATTGTTTCCCCCTCTGATAATTCGTGACCCATATTATAGGTTGTGAACGTTGACCACACATAGTAAAATTTTTTGGTCATGGTCAGTGGCACATGACTAATCTGGTTGGTCATTGTGCATGGTAGCCACACCGTTCCACTACTTGNNNNACCACACCGTGGCACTACGTATTGAATGTCTTTGTGCTTTCTAGTTGATAGCTAGTGTTCCCAAACCATTGTTACCCCCTCTGACTATCAGTGACTCGTGTTGTGACTTCTCAACGCTGACAACATGAAATTCTTTGTTCATGGTCAGTGACATATGCATACTTTGGTTGGTCACTGTGCATTGTAGCCACAATGTGCTACTACATATTGAAGGTATTTGTACTTGCTAGTCAATAACTAGTATTCACAAACCATTATCTTCCACCCTGACCATTTGTGACTCGTGTTATGAGTTGTCAAGGTTTTCCACACTTAGTGCCATTATTTGGTCATGGTCAATGACATATGCTTACTTTGTTTGGTCATCGTGTATGGTATCCACACTGTGCCACAACGTATTGAAGCTCCTTGTGCTTGCTTTTTTATACTTGGTGTTCCCAAACCATTGTTTTCCCCTCTGACCATTTGTGACTCGTATTATGAGTTGTCAATGTTGACCACACACAGCGAGTTTCTTTGCTCAAAGGCAGTATATATGCCTCATTTGGTCGGTCATTTTGCATGGTTGCCACGCCTTGCTACTACTGACCGCAGGTCGTTGTACTTTCTTCTTGAGAACTGATATTCCCATAGCAGTGTTTCCTCCCCTGACCGTTTTTGTCTCGTGTTATGGTTGGTCAACGTTGACCACCCATATTGAAATTCCCTGGTCATGGTCAATGACATATGCCTAGTTTGGTTGTTTGGTGTACATATTACCCACACCGTGCCACTACGTATTGAAGTTCTTTGTCCTTTCTAGTCGATACATAGGGTTCCCAAACCATTGTCTCTCCCTCAGACCATTTGTGACTCGTGTTATGAGTTGTCAATGTTGACCACACATAGTGGACCTCTTCATTCATAGTCAGTGACATATGCATCCTTTCGTTGGTCACTGTGTACGCTAGCCACACCATGCATCTACTTGTTGAAAATATTTTGACTTGCTAGTTGATAACTAGTGTTCCAAACCCATGGTTTCCCCCACTGACCATTTGTGACTCGTGTTATGAGTTTTCAACGTTGACCACACACTGTGAAATCTGTTTGGTCATGGTTTGTGACACATGCCTACTTTGGTTTGTCACTGTACATGGTTACCACGCTGTGTCATTATGTATCGAGGTCTTTGTGCTTTCTTGTTGACAGCTAGTGTTCCCAAACAGTTGCTAGCCCTCCTCTGACTATCTGTGACCCGTGTTGTGAGTTATAAATGTTGACCACATGAAGTGAAATTCTTTGTTCATGGCCAGTGACATACGCATACTTTGGTTGGTCACTATGCATTGTAGCCACACTGTGCCACTACATATTGAAGGTATTTTTACTTGCTAGTCGATAACTGGTATTCACAAAGCATTATCTTCCACCCTGACCATTTGCGACTCGTGTTATGAGTTGTAAAGGTTTACCACACGTAGTGCCATTATTTGGTCATGGTCAGTGACATATGCCTACTTTTGTTGGTCATCATGCATGGTATCCACACTGTGCCACAACGTATTGAAGCTCCTTGTGCTTGCTATTTGATACTCGGTGTTCCCAAACCATTGTTTCCCCCTCTGACCATTTGTAACTCGTATTGTGAGCTGTCAACGTTGACCACACACAGCGGATTTCTTTGGTCAAAGGCAGTACATATGCCTAATTTGATCGGTCATTGTGCATGGTAGCCACACCGTGCTACTACTGACTGAAGGTGGTTGTACTTGCTAGTTAATTATTGATATTCCCATAGCATTGTTTCCTCCCCTAACTGTTTTTCACTTGTGTTATGGTTGGTCAACGTTGACCACCCATATTGAAATTCTCTTGTTATGGTCAGTGTTATATGCCTAGTTTGGTTGTTTGGTGTGCATATCAGCCACACCGTGCCACTACGTTTTGAATTTTATTGTCCTTTTTAGTCGATACATGGGGTTCCCAAATCATTGTCCCTCCCTCTGACCATTTGTAACTCGTGTTATGAGTTGTCAATGTTGACCACACATAATGGACCTCTTCGGTCATAGTCAGTGACATATGCATCCTTTGGTTGGTCACTGTGCACGCTAGCCACACCGTGGCACTACTTGTTGAAAATATTTCTACTTGCTAGTTGATAACTAGTGTTCCAAACCCATGGTCTCCCCCACTGACCAGTTGTGACTCTTGTTATGAGTTTTCAACGTTGACCACACACTGTGAAGTCCTTTTCATCATGGTTTGTGACACATGCCTACTTTGGTTTGTTACTGTAAATGGTTACCACGCCATGTCATTACATTGAAGGTCTTTGTGCTTTCTTGTTGACAGTCAGTGTTCCCAAACCATTGTTAGCCCCCTCTGACTATCTGTGACCCGTGTTGTGTGTTGTGAATGTTGACCACATGAAGTGAAATTCTTTGTTCATGGTCAGTCACATATGCATACTTTGGTTGGTCACAGTGCATTATAGCCACACTGTGCCACTACATATTGAAGGTAATTGTACTTGCTAGTTGATAACTAGTATTCACAAACCATTACATTCTACCTGGACCATTTGTGACTCGTGCTATGAGTTGTCAAGGTTTACCACACTTAGTGCCATTATTTGGTCATGGTCAGTGACATATGCCTACTTTGGTTGGTCATCCTGCATGGTATCCACACCGTGCCACAACGTATTGAAGCTCCTCATGCTTGCTATTTGATACTTGGTGTTCCCAAACCATTGTTTTCCCGTCTGACCATTCGTGACTCGTATTATGAGTTGTCAATGTTGACCACACACAGCGGATTTCTTTGCTCATTGGCGCTACATATGCCTACTTTGGTTGGTCATTGTGCATGGTTGCCACGCCCTGCTACTACTGACTGAAGGTCGTTGTACTTTCTTGTTGAAAACTGATATTCCCATATCATTGTTTCCTCCCTAATCGTTTTTGTCTCGTGTTATGGTTGGTCAACGTTGACCACCCATATTGAAATTCCCTGGTCATGGTCAATGACATATGCCTAGTTTGGTTGTTTGGTGTGCATATAAGCCACACCGTGCCACTACGTATTGAAGTTCTTTGTCCTTTCTAGTCAATACATAGGGTTCACAAACCATTTGTCTCTCCCTCTGACCATTTGTGACTCTTGTTTTGAGTTGTCAATGTTGACCACACATAGTGGTCTTCTTTGTTCATAGTCAGTGACATATGCATCCTTTGGTTTGTCACTGTACACGCTAGCCACACCATGCCACTACTTGTTGAAAATATTTCGACTTCCTAGTTGATAACTAGTGTTGCCAACCCATGGTTTCCCCCACTGACCATTTGTGACTCGTGTTATAAGTTTTCAACGTTGACCACACACTGTGAAATCCGTTTGGTCATGGTTTGTGACACATGCCTACTTTTGCTTGTCACTGTACATGGTTACCACGCTGTGTCATTACGTATCGAAGGTTTTTGTGCTTTCTTTTTGACAGGTAGTGTTCCCAAACCATTTTTAGCCCCCTCTGACTATCTGTGACCGATGTTGTGAGTTGTAAATGTTGACCACATCAAGTGAAATTCTTTGTTCATGGTCAGTCACATATGAATACTTTGGTTTGTCACTGTGCATTGTAGCCACACTGTGCCACTACATATTGAAGCTATTTTTACTTGCTAGTCGATAACTAGTATTCACAAACCATTATCTTCCACCCTGACCATTTGTGACTCGTGTTATGAGTTGTCAAGGTTTCCACACTTAGTGCCATTATTTGGTCATGGTTAGTGACATATGCCTACTTTGGTTGGTCATCGTGCATGGTATCCACACTGTGCTACAATGTATTGAAGCTCCTTGTGCTTCTTATTTGATACTTGGTGTTCCCAAAAAATTGTTCCCCCCTCTGACCATTTGTGACTCGTATTACGAGTTGTCAACGTTGACCACACACAGCGGATTTCTTTGGTCAAAGGCTGTACATATGCCTACTTTTGTCAGTCATTGTGCATGGTAGCCACGCCGTGCTACTACTGATTGAAGGGCGTTGTACTTGGTAGTTGAAAACCGACATTATGTCGGTTTTGGTTGATGTGTTACGCGTAGGTGTCGTCACTGGAATACTCCCTCACACCCCCCTATAGGGATGTTCCGTGGACAACCTGGAGGACAAATTTGCGACCGCATTATGACACCCCCCCCCCTACCCCCACAGCTTAGGCTCGAAGGTAGAGTTGAGGTATCACAACACAGCCGCCCCCCCCCCCCCTCCATGTTGCGAGCCTATTCTATATTGCGCGTACAAGGATTCAAACCAAGGACCTACCGCTCCAGAATCTAACTCTATAAGGACCAAGCCAGCGCACATGGTGTTCATATTATGTCCAAATGACATTACAAGGGTTCCTATGGGTAAAGGGCATAATGTAAGGGGGTGTAAGATTAGAGGGTAGTTTTCAAAGGTATGAATGATAACAAAGTTAGTTTAATCGTAAATCAATTGACGCGGATGGAATTTCAGATTTTGCAACTTTGAGCTTGAAAAACTCCTCAACCATTGCTCCGATTGACCTGCCGTAAGAAGGAAAGTTGACTACACACAGTGAAACTCTTATAACAATATCCAGTGACACAAGCATACTTTGGTTGGTCATTGTGCATGGTAGCCACACCGTGCCACCACTTATCGAAGGTCTTTGTACTTGTTAGTCGATACCGAATATTCCCAAACCATTGTTTCTCCCTGTGCCCATCTTTGACTTGTATTATGAGTTGGGAACGTTGACCAAACACACTAAACTTCTTTGGTCATGAGCAGTGATGTATGCCTACTTGGATAGGTCGTTGTGCTCGGTAGCCAAACCGTGCCAATACATAGGGAAAATATTTGTACTTGCTAGAAGATACATAGTGTTTTGAAACCATGTTTTCCCCCTCTGACCATTTGTGACTCATGTTATGGGTTGCAAACGTTGACCACCCTGATTGAAATTCTTTGGTCATGGTTAGTGACATATGCCTAGTTTGGTTTGTCACTGTACGTGGTTACCACACCGTGTCACTACATATTGAAGGTCTTTGTGCTTTCTAGTTGATAGCTAGTGTTCCCAAACCATTTTTACCCCGTCTGACTATCAGTGACTCGTGTTGTGAGTTGTCAACGCTGACCACATGAAGTGAAATTCTTTGTTCATGGTCAGTGACATATGCATACTTTGGTTGGTCACTGTGCATTGTAGCCACACTGTGCCACTACATATTGAAGGTATTTGTACTTGCTAGTCAATAACTAGTATTCACAAACCATTATCTTCCACCCTGACCATTTGTGACTCGTGTTATGAGTTGTCAATGTTTACCACACTTAGCACCATTATTTGGTCATGGTCAGTGACATATGCCTACTTTGGTTGGTCATCGTGCATGGTATCCCCACCGTGCCACAACGTATTGAAGCTCCTTGTGCTTGCTTTTTGATACCTGGCGTTCCCAAACCATTGTTTCCCCCTATGACCATTTGTGACTCGTATTGTGGGTTGTCAATGTTGACCACACACAGCAGGTTTCTTTGGTCAATGGCATTACATATGCCTACTTTGGTCATTAATTGTTCATGGTAGCCACACCGTGCTACTACTGACTGAAGGTCGCTGTACTTGCTAGTTGAGAACTGATATTCCCATAGCATTGTTTCCTCCCCTAACCGTTTTTGACTCGTGTTATGGTTGGTCAACGTTGACCACCCATATTGAAATTCTCTCGTCATGGCCAGTGATATCTGCCTAGTTTGGTTGTTTGGTGTGCATTTTAGCCACACCGTGCCACTACGTTTTGAATTGCCTTGTCCTTTCTAGTCGATATATAGGGTTCCCAAACCATTGTCTCTCCCTCTCACAATTTGTGACTCGTGTTATGAGTTCTTAATGTTGATCACACATAATGGACTTCTTCGGTCATAGTCAGTGACATATGCATCCTTTGGTTGGTCACTGTGCACGCTAGCCACACCATGCCACTACTAGTTAAAAATCTTTCTACTTGCTAGTTGATAACTAGTGTTCCAAACCCATGGTTTCCCCCACTGACCAGTCGTGACTCGTGTTATGAGTTTTCAACGTTGACCACACACTATGAAATCCGTTTGGTCATGGTTTATGACACATGCCTACTTTGGTTTGTTACTGTACATGGTTACCACGCTGTGTCATTACGTATCGAAGGTCTTTGTGCTTTCTTGTTGACAGCCAGTGTTCCCAAACCATTGTTAGCCCCCTCTGACTATCTGTGACCCGTGTTGTGAGTTGTAGATGTTGACCACATGAAGTGAAATTCTTTGTTCATGGTCAGTCACATATGCATACTTTGGTTGGTCACAGTGCATTGTAGCCACACTTTGCCACTACGTAATGAAGGTATTTGTACTTGCTAGTCGATAACCAGTTTTCACAAACCATGATCTTCCACCCTGACCATTTTTGACTTGTGTTATGAGTTGTCAAGGTTTAACACACTTAGTGCCATTATTTGGTCATGGTCAGTGACATATGCCTACTTTGGTTGGTCATCATGCATGGTATCCACACTGTGCCACAACGTATTGAAGCTCCTTGTGCTTGCTATTTGATACTCGGTGTTTCCAAACCATTGTTTCCCCCTCTGACCATTTGTGACTTGTATTATGAGTTGTCAACGTTGACCACACACAGCGGATTTCTTTGGTCAAAAGCAGTACATATGCCTACTTTGGTTGGTCATTGTGCATGATAGCCACACCGTGCTACTACTGACTGAAGGTTGTTGTACTTGCTAGTTGAGAACTGATATTCCCATAGCATTGTTTCCTCCCGTGACCGTTTGTGACTCGTGTTATGGTTGGTCATCGTTGAGCACCCATATTGAAGTTCTCTCGTCATGGTCAGTGACATATGCCTAGTTTGGTTGTTTGGTGTGCATACTAGCCACACTGTGCTACTAAGTATTGAAGTTCTTTGTCCTTTCTAGTTGATACATAGGGTTCCCAAACCATTGTCTCTCCCTCTGACCATTTGTGACTCGTGTTATGAGTTGTCAATGTTGACCACACATGTGGACTTCTTCGGTCATAGTCAGTGACATATGCATCCTTTGGTTGGTCACTATGTACGCTAACCACACCGTGCCACTACTTCTTGAAAATCTTGCTACTTGCTAGTTGATAACTAGAGTTCCCAACCCATGGTCTCCCCCACTGACCAATTGTGACTCGTGGTATGAGTTTTCAACGTTGACCACACACTGTGACATCCGTTTGGGCATGGTTTGTGACACATGGCTAATTTGGTTTGTCGCTGTACATTGTGACCACGCCGTGTCATTACGTATCTAAGGTCTTTGTGCTTTCTTGTTGACAGCTAATGTTCCCAAACCATTGTTATCCCCTCAAACTATCAGTGACTCGTGTTGTGAGTTGTGAATGTTGACCACACGAAATGACATTCTTTGTTTATGGTCAGTGACATATGCATACTTTGGTTGGTCACTGTGCATTGTAGCCACACTGTGCCACTACATATTGAAGGTATTTGTACTTGCTAGTCAATAAATAGTATTCACAAACCATTATCTTCAACCCTGGCCATTTGTGACTCATGTTATGAGTTGTCAAGGTTTACCACACTTAGTGCCATTATTTGGTCATGGTCAGTGACATGTGCCCACTTTGGTTGGTCATCGTGCATGGTATCCACACCGTACCACACCGTATTGAAGCTCCTTGTGCTTGCTTTTTGATACTTGGTGTTCCCAAACCATTGTTTCCCCCTCGTATTATGAGTTGTCAATGTTGACCACACACAGCAGATTTCTTTGGTCAAAGGCAGTACATATGCCTTCTTTGGTCGTTCATTGTGCATGGTAGCCATACCGTGCTACTACTGACTGAAGGTCGTTGTACTTGCTAGTTGAGAACTGATATTCCCATAGCATTGTTTCCTCCCCTGACCGTTTTTGACTCGTGTTATGGTTGGTCAACGTTGACGACCCATATAAAAATTCTCTTGTCATGGTCAGTGACATATGCCTAGTTTGGTTGTTTGGTGTGCATATAAGCCACACCGTGCCACTACGTATTGAATTTCCTTGTCCTTTCTAGTTGATACATAGGGTTCCCAAACCATTGTCTCTCCCTCTGACCATTTGTGACTCGTGTTATGAGTTGTCAATGTTGACCACACATAATGGACTTCTTCGGTCATAGTGAGTGACATATGCATCCTTTGGTTGGTCACTGTGCACGCTAGCCACACCGTGCCACTGCTTGCTGAAAATCTTTCTACTTGCTAGTTGATAACTAGTGTTCCCAACCTATGGTTTTCCCCACTGACCAGTTGTGGCTCGTGTTATGAGTTTTCAACGTTGACCACACACTGTGAAATCTGTTTGGTCATGGTTTGTGACACATGCCTACTTTGGGTTGTTACTGTACATGGTTACCACGCCGTGTCATTACGCATCGAGGTCTTTGTGCTTTCTAATTGACAGCCAGTGTTCCGAAACCATTGTTAGCCCCCTCTGACTATCTGTGACCTGTGTTGTGAGATGTATCTGTTGACCACATGAAGTGAAATTCTTTGTTCATGGTCAGTCACATATGCATACTTTGGTTGGTCACAGTGCATTCTAGCCACACTGTGGTACTACATATTGAAGGTATTTGTACTTGCTAGTTGATAACTAGTATTCACAAACCATTATCTTCCATCTTGAACATTTGTGACTCGTGTTATGAGTTGTCAAGGTTTACCATACTTAGTGCCATTATTTGGTCATGGTCACTGACATATGCCTACTTTGTTTGGTCATCATGCATGGTATCCACACCGTGCAACAATGTATTGAAGCTCCTTGTGCTTACTTGGTGCTCCCACACCATTGTTTTCCCCTCTGACCATTTGTGACTCGTATTATGAGTTGTCAATGTTGACCACACACATCGGGTTTCTTTGCTCAAAGGCATTACATATGTCTACTTTTGTCAGTCATTGTGCATGATTGCCACGCCGTGCTACTACTGACTGCAAGTCGTACTTTCTTGTTGAGAACTGATATTCCCATAGCATTGTTTCCTCCCCTGACCGTTTTTGTTTCATATTATGGTTGGTCAACGTTGACCACCCATATTGAAATTCCCTGGTCATGGTCAGTGACATATGCCTAGTTTGGTTGTTTAGTGTGCATATAAGCCACAACTTGCCACTACGTATTGAAGTTATTTTTCCTTTCTAGTCGATACATAGGGTTCTCAAACCATTGTATCTTCCTCTGACCATTCGTGACACTTGATATGAGTTGTCAATGTTGATCACACATAGTGCACTTCTTCGTTCATAGTAAGTGACATATGCATCCTTTGGTTGGTCACTGTGCACGCCAGCCAGACCATGCCACTACTTGCTGAAAATATTTCGACTTGCTAGTTGATAACTAGTGTTCCCAACCCATGGTTCTCCCCACTGACCATTTGTGACTCGTATTATGAGTTTTCAATGTTGACAAGACACTGTGAAATCCGTTTGGTCATGGTTTGTGACACATGCCTACTTTGGTTTGTCAATGTACATGGTTACCACGCTGTGTCATTACGTATGGAAGGTCTTTGTGCATTCTTGTTGACAGCTAGTGTTCCCAAACCATTGTTAGCCCCCTCTGACTATCTGTGACCCGTGTTGTGAGTTGTAAATGTTGACGACATGAAGTGAAATTCTTTGTTCATGGTCAGTGACATATACATACTCTGGTTGGTCACTGTGCATTGTAGCCACACTGTGCCACTACATATTGAAGGTATTTGTACTTGCTAGTCGATAACTCATATTCACAAACCAGTATCTTCAACCCTGACCATTTGTGACTCGTGTTCTGAGTTGTCAAGGTTTACCAAACTTAGTGCCATTATTTGGTCATGGTCAGTGACATATGCCTACTTTGGTTGGTCATCGTGAATGGTATCCACACTGTGCCACAACGTATTGAAGCTCCTTGTGCTTGCTATTTGATACTCGGTGTTCCCAAACCATTGTTTCCCCCTTTGACCATTTGTGACTCGTATTATGAGTTGTCAGCGTTGACCACAATGAGCGGATTTATTTGGTCAAAGGCAGTACATATGCCTACTTTGGTCGGTCATTGTGCATGGTAGCCACACTGTGCTACTACTGACTAAAGGTCGTTGTACTTGCTAGTCGAGAACTGATATTCCCATAGCACTGTTTCCTCCCTTGACCGTTTGTGACTCGTGTTATGGTTGGTCAACGTTGACCACCCATATTGAGATTACATGGTCGTGGTCAGTGACATATGCCTAGTTTGGTTGTTTGGTGTGCATAGTAGCCACACTGTGCCACTACGTATTGAAGTTCTTTGTCCTTTCTAGTTGATACATAGGGTTCCCAAACCACTGTCTCTCCCTCTGACCATTTGTGACTCGTGTCATGAGTTGTCACTGTTGACCACACATAGAGGACTTCTTCGGTCATAGTCAGTGACATATGCATCCTTTGGTTGGTCAATGTGCACGCTAGCCATACCGTGCCACTACTTGTTGAAAATCTTTCTGCTTGCTAGTTGATAACTAGTGTTCCCAACCCATGGTTTCCCCCACTGACCAGTTGTGACTCCTGTTATGAGTTTTCAACGTTGACCACACACTGTGAAATACGTTTGGTCATGGTTTGTGACACATGCCTACTTTGGGTTGTTACTGTACATGGTTACCACGCCGTGTCATTACGCATCCAAGGTCTTTGTGTTTTCTTGTTGACAGCCAGTGTTCCCAAACCATTGTTAACCCCCTCTGACTATCTGTGACCCGTGTTGTGAGATGTAACTGTTGACCACATGAAGTGAAATTCTTTGTTCATGGTCAGTCACATATGCATACTTTGGTTGGTCACAGTGCATTGTAGCCACACTGTGGCACTGCATATTGAAGGTATTTGTACTTGCTAGTCGATAACTAGTATTCACAAACCATTATCTTCCATCCTGACCAGTTGTGACTCTTGTTATGAGTTGTCAAGGTTTACAATACTTAGTGCCATTATTTGGTCATGGTCACTGACATATCCCTACTTTGTTTGGTCATGGTGCATGGTATCCACACCGTGCCACAACGTATTGAAGCCCCTTGTGCTTACTTGGTGCTCCCACACCATTGTTTTCCCCTCTGACCATTTCTGACTCGTATTATGAGTTGTCAATGTTGACCACACACATCGGGTTTCTTTGCTTAAAAGCAGTACATATGCCTAATTTCGTCAGTCATTGTGCATGGTTGCCACGCCGTGCTACCACTGACTGCAGGTCGTTGTACTTTCTCGTTGAGAACTGATATTCCCATAGCATTGTTTCCTCCCCTGACCGTTTTTTTCTCGTGTTATGGTTGGTCAACGTTGACCATCCATATTGAAACTCCCAGGTCATGGTCAGTGACATATGCCTAGTTTGGTTGTTTTGTGTGCATAATACCCACACCGTGCCACTACGTATTGAAGTTCTTTGTCCTTTCTAGTTGATACATAGGGTTCCCAAACCATTCTCCCTCGCTCGGACCATTTGTGACTCGTGTTATGAGTTGTCAATGTTGACCACACATAGTGGACTTCTTCGTTCATAGTCAGTGACAGATGCATCCTTTGGTTGGTCACTGTGCACGCTAGCCACACCATGCCACTACTTGTTGAAAGCTTTCGACTTGATAGGTGATAACTAGTGTTTCCAACCCATGGTTTCCCCCACTGACAATTTGTTACTCGTGTCATGAGTTTTCAACGTTGACCACACACTGTGAAATCCATTTGGTCATGGTTTGTGACACATGCCTACTTTGGTTTATTACTGTACGTGGTTACCACGCTGTGTCATTACGTAACGAAGGTCTTTGTGTTTTCTTGTTGACATCTAGTGTTCCCAAACCATTATTAGCCCCCTCTGACTATCTGTGACCCGTGTTTTGAGTTGTAAATGTTGACCACATGAAGTGAAATTCTTTGTTCATGGTCAGTGACATATGCATACTTTGATTGGTCACGATGCATTGCAGCCACACTGTGCCACTACATGCTGAAGGTATTTGTACTTGCTAGTGGATAACTAGAAGTAAAAAACCATTATCTTCCACCCTGACTATTTGTGACTCGTGTTATGAGTTGTCAAGGTTTACCACACTTAGTGCCATTATTTGGTCATGGTCAGTGACATATGCCTACTTTGGTTGGTCATCCTGTATGGTATCCGCACTGTGCCACAACGTATTGAATCTCCTTGTGCTTGTTATTTGACACTCGGTGTTCCCAAACTATTGTTTCCCCCTCTGACCATTTGTGATTGGTATTATGAGTTGTCAACGTTGACCACACACAACGGCTTTCTTTGGTCAAAGGCAGTACATATGACTACTTTCGTCGGTCATTGTGCATGGTAGCCACACTGTGCTACTACTGACTGAAGGTCGTTGTACTTGCTAGTTGAGACCTGATATTCCCATAGCATTGTTTTCTCCCCTGACCGTCTGTGACTCGTGTTATGGTTGGTCAACATTGACCACCCATATTGAAGTTATCTGGTCATGGTCAGTGACATATACCTAGTTTGGTTGTTTGGTGTGCATAGTAGCCACACCGTGCCACTGCGTATTAAAGTTCTTTGTCCTTTCTAGTTGATACATAGGGTTCCCAAACCGTTGTCTCTCCCTCTGACCATTTTTGACTCGTGTTATGAGTTGTCAATGTTGACCACCCATAGTAAACTTCTTCCGTCATAGTCAGTGACATATGCATCCTTTGGTTGGTCGCTATGCACGCTAGCCACGCTGTGCCACTACTTGTTGAAAATCGTTCTACTTGCTAGTTGATAACTAGTGTTCCCAACCCACGGTCTCCCCCACTGACCATTTGTGACTCGTGTTATGAGTTTTCAACGTTGACCACACACTGTGAAATCCGTTTGGTCATGGTTTGTGACACATGCCTGCTTTGGTTTGTCAATGTACATGGTTACCACGCCGTCTCATTACGTATCGAAGGTCTTTGTGCTTCCTTGTTGACAGCTAGTGTTCCCAAACCATTGTTACCCCCTCTGGATGTTTTTGAATCGTGTTGTGAGTTATAAATGTTCACCAAATGAAGTGAAATTCTTTGTTAATGGTCAGTGACATATGCATACTTTGGTTGGTCACTATGCATTATAGCCACGCTGTGCCACTACATATTAAATTATTTTTACTTGCTAGTTAAAAACTAGTATATTGAAATCATTGTCTTCCACCCTGACCATTTGTGACTCATGTTATGAGTTGTCAAGGTTTACCACACTGAGTGCCATTGTTTGGTCATGGTCAGTTACATATGCCTACTTTGGTTGGTCATCTTGCATGGTATCTACACTGTGCCACAACGTATTGAAGCTCCTTGTGCTTGCTATTTAATACTCGGTGTTCCCAAACCATTGTTTCCCCCTCTGACCATTTGTGACTCGTGTTATGAGTTGTCAACGTTGACCACACACCACGGATTTCTTTGGTCAAAGGCAGTACATATGCCTACTTTGGTCGGTCATTGTGCATGGTAGCCACACCGTGCTACTACTGCCTGAAGGTCGTTGTACTTGCTAGTCGAGAACTGAATTTCCCATAGCATTGTTTCCTCCCCTGACCGTTTGTGACTCGTGTTATGGTTGGTCAACGTTGACCAACCATATTGAAATTATATGGTCGTGGTCAGTGACATATGCCTAGTTTGGTTGTTTGGTGTGCATAGTAGCCACACCGTGCCACTACGTATTGAAGTTCTTTGTCCTTTCTAGTTGATTAATAGGGTTCCCAAACCATTGTCTCTCCCTCTGGCCATTTGTGACTCGTGTTAAGAGTTGTCAATGTTGACCACACATAGAGGACTTCTTCGGTCATAGTCAGTGACATATGCATCCTTTGGTTGGTCAATCTGCACGCTAGCCACACCGTGCCACTACTTGTTGAAAACCTTTCTACTTGCTAGTTGATAACTAGTGTTCCCAACCCATGGTTTTCCCCACTGACCAGTTGTGACTCGTGTTATGAGTTTTCAACGTTGACCACACACTGTGAAATCCGTTCGGTCATGGTTTGTGACACATGCCTACTTTGGGTTGTTTCAATACATGGTTACCACGCCGTGTCATTAAGCATTGAAGGTCTTTGTGTTTTCTTGTTGACATCCAGTGTTCCCAAACCATTGTTAGCCCCCTCTGACTATCTATGACCCATGTTATGAGATGTATCTGTTGACCACATGAAGTGAAATTCTTTGTTCATGGTCAGTCACATATGCATACTTTGGTTTGTCACAGTGCATTGTAGCCAAACTGTGGCACTACATATTGAAGGTATTTGTACTTGCTAGTCAATAACTAGTATTCACAAACCAGTATCTTCCATCCTAACCATTTGTGACACGTGTTATGAGTTGTCAAGGTTTACCATACTTAGTGCCATTACTTGGTCATGGTCAGTGACATATGCCTACTTTGTTTGGTCATCGTGCATGGTATCCACACCGTGCCACAACGTATTGAAGCTTCTTTTGCTGACTTGGTGCTCCCACACCATTGTTTTCCCCTCTGACCATTTGTGACTCGTATTATGAGTTGTCAATGTTGACCACACACATCGGGTTTCTGTGCTCAAAGGCAGTACATATGCCTTCTTTTGTCAGTCATTGTGCATGGTTGCAACGCCGTGCTACTACTGACTGCAGGTCCTTGTACTTTCTCGTTGAGAACTGATATTCCCATAGCATTGTTTCCTCCCCTGACTGTTTTTTTCTCGTGTTGTGGTTGGTCAACGTTGACCACCCATATTGAACTTCCCTGGTCATGGTCAGTGACATATGCCTAGTTTGGTTGTTTGGTGTGCATGTTAGCCACACCGTGCCACTACATATTGAAGTTTTTTGTCCTTTCTAGTCGATACATAGGGTTCCCAAACCATTGTCCCTCCCTCTGGCCATTAGTGACTCGTGTTATGAGTTGTAAATGTTGACCACACATAGTGGACTTCTTCGTTCATAGTCAGTGACAGATGCATCCTTTGGTTGGTCACTTTGCACGCTAGCCACACCATGCCACTACTTGTTGAAAGCTGTCGACTTGATAGGTGATAACTAGTGTTTCCAACCCATGGTTTCCCCCACTGAGAATTTGTGACTCGTGTCATGAGTTTTCAACGTTGACCACACACTGTGAAATCCGTTTGGTCATGGTTTGTGACACATGCGTACTTTGGTTTGTTACTCTACATGGTTACCACGCTGTGTCATTACGTATCCAAGGTCTTTGTGCTTTCTTGTTGACAGCTAGTGTTCCCAAACCATTGTTAGCCCCCTTTGACTATCTGTGACCCGTGTTGTGAATTGTAAATGTTGACCACATGAAGTGAAATTCTTTGTTCATGGTCAGTGACATATGCATACTTTGATTAGTCTGTGCATTGTACCCACACTGTGCCACTACATACTGAAGGTATTTGTACTTGCTAGTCGGTAACTAGTAGTCCCAAACCATTATCTTCCACCCTGACTATTTGTGACTCGTGTTATGAGTTGTCAAGGTTTACCACACTGAGTGCCATTATTTGGTCATGGTAAGTGACATATGCCTGCTTTGGTTGGTCATTGTGTATGGTATCCACACTGTGCCACAACGTATTGAAGGTCCTTGTGCTTGCTATTTGACACTCAGTGTTCCCAAACCATTGTTTCCCCATCTGACCATTTGTGATTGGTATTATGAGTTGTCAACGTTGACCACACACAGCGGATTTCTTTGGTCAAAGGCAGTACATATGCCTACTTTGGTCTGTCATTGTGCATGGTAGCCACGCTGTGCTACTACTGACTGAAGATCGTTCTACTTGCTAGTTAAGAACTGATATTCCCATAGCATTGTTTTCTCCCCTGACCGTCTGTGACTCGTGTTATGGTTCGTCAACGTTGACCACCCATATTGAAGTTATATGGTCATGGTCAGTGACATATGCCTAGTTTGGTTGTTTGGTGTGCATAGTAGCCACACCGTGCCACTGCGTATTGAAGTTCTTTGTCCTTTCTAGTTGATACATAGGGTTCCCAAACCGTTGTCTCTCCCTCTGACCATTTGTGACTCGTGTTATGAGTTTTCAATGTTGACCACCAATAGTAAACTTCTTCGGTTATAGTCAGTGACAGATGCATCCTTTGGTTGGTCGCTATGCACGCTAGCCACACGGTGCCACTACTTGTTGAAAATCGTTTTACTTGCTAGTTGATAACTAGTGTTCCCAACCCATGGTTTTCCCCACTGACCAGTTGTGACTCGTGTTATGAGTTGTCAAGGTTTACCACACTTAGTGCCATTATTTGGTCATGATCAGAGACATATGCCTACTTTGGTTGGTCATCGTGCATAGAATCCACACCGTGCCACAACGTGTTGAAGCTCCTTGTGCTTGCTTTTTGATACTTGGTGTTCCCAAAACCATTGTTTTCCTCTCTGACCATTTGTGACTCGTGTTATGAGTTGTCAATGTTCACCACACACAGCAGATTTCTTTGGTCAAAGGCAGTACATATGCCAACTTTGGTCGTTCATTGTGCATGGTAGCCACACCGTGCTACTACTGGCTGAAGGTCGTTGTACTTGCTAGTTGAGAACTGATATTCCCATAGCATTGTTTCCTCCCCTGACCATTTGTGACTCTTGTTATGGTTGGTCAACGTTGAGCACCCATATTGAAATTATCTGGTCATGGTCAGTGACATATGCCTACTCTGGTTGTTCGTTGTCCATATTAGCCACACCGTGCCACTATGTATTGAAGTTCCTTGTCCGTTCTAGTCGATACATAGGGTTCCCAAACCATTGTATCTTCCTCCGAATATTTGTGACTCGTGTTATGATTTGTCAATGTTGACCACACATAACTGACTTCTTCAGTCATAGTCAGTGACATATGCATCCTTTGGTTGGTCACTATACACGCTAGCCACACCGTGCCACTACTTGGTGAAAATCTTTCTACTTGCTAGTTGATAACTAGTGTTCCCAACCCATGGTTTCCCCCACTGACCAGTTGTGACTCGTGTTATGAGTTTTAAACGTTGACCACACACTGTGGATTCCATTTGGTCATGGTTTGTGACACATGCCTACTTTGGTTTGTTACTGTACATGGTTTCCACGCCGTGTCATTACGTATCGAAGGTCTTTGTGCTTTCTTGTTGACAGCCAGTGTTCCCAAACCATTGTTAGCCCCCTCTGACTATCTGTGACCCGTGTTGTGAGTTGTAAATGTTGACCACATGAAGTGAAATTCTTTGTTCATGGTCAGTCACATATGCATACTTTTGGTTGGTCACAGTGCATTGTAGCCACACTCTGCCACTACATATTAAAGGTTTTTGTACTTGCTAGTAGATAACTAGTATTCACAAACCATTACATTCCACCCTGACCATTTGGGACTCGTGTTATGAGTTTTCAAGGTTTACCACACTTACTGCCATTATCTAGTCATGGTCAGTGACATATGCCTTTTTTGGTTGGTCATCGTGCATGGTATCCACACCGTGCCAAAACGTTTTGAAGCTCTTTTTGCTTGCTATTTGATACTTGGTGTTCCCAAAGCATTGTTTTCCCCTCTGACCATTTGTGACTCGTATTATGAGTTGTCAATGTTGACCACACACAGCGGGTTTCTTTGCTCAAAGGCAGTACATATGCCGACTTTGGTCAGTCATTGTGCATGGTTGCCATGCCGTGCTACTACTGACTGAAGGTCGTTGTACTTTCTCGTTGAGAACTGATATTCCCATAGCCTTATTTCCTCCCCTGAACGTTTGTGACTCGTGTTATTGTTGGTCAACGTTGACCACCCATATTGAAATCATCTGGTCGTGGTCAGTGACATATGCCTAGTTTGGTTGTTTTGTGTGCATAGTAGCCACACCGTGCCACTACGTATTGAAGTTCTTTGTCCTTTCTGGTTGATAAATATGGTTCCCAAACCATTGTCTCTCCCTCTGACCATTTGTGACTGGTGTTATGAGTTGTCAATGTTGACCACACATAGTGGACTTATTCGGTCATAGTCAGTGACATATGCATTGTGTGGTTGGTCACTGCGCACGCTAGCCACACCGTGCCACTACTTGTTGAAAATCTTTCTAATTACTAGTTGATAACTAGTGTTCCCAACCCATGGTCTCCCCCACTGACCATTTGTGACTCGTGTTATGAGTTTTCAATGTTGACCACCCAATGTGAAACCCGTTTTGTCATGGTTGGTGACTCATGCCTACTTTTGTTTGTCACTATACATGGTTACCACGCCGTGTCATTACGTATCAAAGGTCTTTGTGCTTTCTTGTTGACAGCTAGTGTTCCAAAACCATTGTTAGCCCCCTATGACTATCTGTGACCCGTGTTGTGTGTTGTAAATGTTGACCACATGAAGTGAAATTCTTTGTTCATGGTCAGTGACATATGCATACTTTGGTTGGTCACTGTGCATTGTGGCCACACTGTGCCCCTACATTTTGAAGGTATTTGTACTTGCTAGTCGATAACTAGTATTCACAAATCATTACCTTCCACCCTGACCATTTGTGATTCATGTTATGAGTTGTCAAGGTTTACCACACTTAGTGCCATTATTTGGTCATGGTCATTGACATATGCCTACTTTGGTTGGTCATCGTGCATGGTATCCACACCGTGCCACAACGTATTGAAGCTCCTTATGCTTGCTATTTGATACTTGGTGTTCCCAAACCATTGTTTCCCCCTCTGACCATTTGTGACTCGTATTATGAGTTGTCAACGTTGACCACACACGGCGGATTTCTTTGGTCAAAGGCGGTACATATGCCTGCTTTGGTCGGTCATTGTGCATGGTAGCCACAACGTGCTACTACTGACTGAACGTCATTGTACTTGCTAGTTGAGAACTGATATTCCCATAGCATTGTTTCCTCCCCT
>SZWC01000074.1:346209-375372 GCA_023375785.1 Penium margaritaceum
GCAGTGCGAGAAGCCTAGGCCAGCCATGAAGCTGTCCATCTCCTTGTACCAGATCCTTGGGGCCTGTTTCAGCCCGTAGAGCGCCTTGATGAGGCGACACACCTGCCCGGGTTTTGCCTTGACACCCTCGGGCACCTCCATTAGTATTTCCTTGTCAAGCTTCCCGTAGAGGAAGGCGGTCTTGACATCCATCTGGTGGATTTCCATGTTGCGCGCCGCAGCCACAGCCAGCAAGATGTGGATGGAGGGGAAAGACGTGACAGGAGAGTAGGTCTCGTCGTACTCAGACCCTGCTCTCTGCGAGAACCCCTTTGTGACGATCCTTGCCTTGTACTTGTCGATGCTGTTGTCTTTCTTGCGTTTGATGCGTAAGACCCACTTCACGCCCACCACGTGTGCGTTTGGTGGTCTGTCCACCAGCTCCCACGTTCCATTCTCTTCGATGGAGGCGAGCTCGCTCTCCATCGCCTCCTTCCACTTAGCGGCGTCCGGCCGTGAGAGAGCCTCAGCGATGGTGGCCGGCTCTCCCTGCGCAAGGCACGACCAGCTCAGGCCAGTCCACTCGGCCTTCCCTCCGTTGTACTGCTTTGCAGGCTTTGCTTGGTGCTCACTGCACCGCAGTGGTGCTGGTGCTGGCTGCTTGTGCTGCTGCTGCTGCTGTGCTTCCCCTGGAGGGGTCGCTGGAAGGGGAAAGCCACTGGCCTCTAAGGAGGCCTCGGATATCTCCGATGCGATGTTGGATGTCAACTCTGCTTCAGCGTGAGCGGACGCTCTCCCTGAATTGGCAGCCTTGCTGTCTACGGCCACTGGCGTCCCATGCCAGTTAGGCGGGGGTGTGTCACCCGCCTCCAGCAACACGATCTACTCTCCCTGTTTTGGAGAGTTCTCTGGGTCCAGTAATTCTTCCTTGCCGTGTGACTCTTCCTGGAAGATCACGTCTCTGGAGGTGATGACTCTCCATGCTGCCTGGTCCCACAGCCTGTACGCCTTGTGTGCGGCCTCTTAGCCGATCATCACGCACTTGCGCGCACGTGCATCCAACTTCCTCGCTCCTTGCCTGTCCTGGACTTTGGCCCAAGCCGTGCAGCCGAATGCCTTTAGGTGAGAGGCATCCGGCTTCTTTCCTGACCACGCCTCCTGCGGCGTCATGCGTTATGCACTTTGCTCCTTTTCTGTCCCCTTGCTGCACAGTGCTGCAGCAGGCATGAGGATGATGAGGTAGCATGCAGTGCGCGCTGCTTCCGCCCAGAAGCGAGGAGGGAGCTTTGAGTCGAACATCATGGCTCGCGTCATGGCGAGAATTGTCTGGTTTGTGCGCTCAGCCACGCGATTGCTTTGCGGTGTGTAGGGGGTAGTATGTTGGTGGACAATGCCGTGTGCCCGAAGCCATGGCTTGCATCCCTCGTACTCTTCGCCGTTGTTGCTCCGCAGGGCCTTGACCTTCCGCCCGGGTTGTCACTCCACCATGGCGACAAACTCTTGCAGGCGCTCCAGCACCTCTCCCTTGGTTTTGAGGAAGTACACCCACACCTTCCGAGAGTAATCATCGATGAAGGTGAGGAGGTACGTGGAGCCGCCATTGGACGTGGTGCGCATGGGGCCACACACGTCGCTGTGGACGAGGTCGAGTATGTCCTCTGCTCTGCGACCGTTTTTGGAGAAGCGTTTCCGCATTGTCTTGCCTTGCGGACAAGCCTCACACCCAGCGTTGCATCCACCCTTTAGGTCACACCCCTCCAGCCCGCGTACAAGCTTCTGCTCTTGCATGACCTGCAGGGTGCTGACGGCCACGTGCCCAAGGCGTCTGTGCCACAGCTTCGCAGTTGCTACTCCCGCGTCTTTAGCCGCCACAGCAGCCGGCATGGATGGTGTCTCAGCGCTCGGCGATGGTGCAGCTTCCGCTCCTACCTTTGCCGCCACAGCATGCCCTTCCGCGCTCTTCATCTACAGAACGTAGAGCCCATCCCTTTGTGGCACCTTGATGACAAGGTATGACGTAACGTAGGTAATCGTCACGTCCTCGTTCTTGAGGATGACGGCTTCCTTCAGTGTGAACACTACCGTCATCGCGTGATCCGTAATCCACGAGACGGAGAGGAGGTTCGCGGTGAAATTTGGCATGTAGACGACGTTCTGCAGTCGCAATTCCTTGTTGGCTCCGCTGAGCCGCGTGTGTACGAACTCCTCTCCTTCACCAGCCGCGTCCTCGATGCCGCCGTTGACGTACCGGAACTTGGCCGTTGACGGTGTGAGGGACGAGAAGCCACATGCCTTGCGAGAGGTGTGGTAGTCCGTGCCACTGTTGAGCCCAAAGGCTCCCGGCCGCAGCAGCGTAGAGCCCTTGGGAGGCGCCTTGCTCTCGGCCATCATGCTCGTGGACGTCGAGTCCACCTCCTTACTCACGTTGCTGCTCCCACCACCGCCTCCTTCCTTCTTTGGTGCGTGACACTCCCGCGCCCGATGCCCAGCCTTGCCACGGTTGTGGAATTTGCCCTTCTTCTTGCCGCTCTTCCCGCCGCCAATGCCTCTGCTCTTTCCATGAGAGGAGGTGCTTCCCAAGCCACTCGCGTATGCGGCATTGTTGATGATGCCGTTGTTGCGCCGCATGGCCTCGTTCAGGACAAACTCGGAGACACGAGGGTACGTGAAATCCGACTTGTCCCAACCACCCAAGGTGGTGATCATGAACAAAGAATTTCACTTCACGTGGTCAACATTTACAACTCAGAACACGGGTCACAGATATTCAGGGGGGGCTAACAATGGTTTGGGAACACTAACTGTCAAGAAGAAAGCACAAAGACCTTCGATACGTAATGACACGGCATGGTAACAATGTACAGTAACAAACCAAAGTAAGCATGTGTCACAAACCATGACCAAACGGATTTCATAGTGTGTGGTCAACGTTGAAAACTCATAACACGAGTCACAACTGGTCAGTGGGGGAAACCATGGGTTGGGAACACTAGTTATCAACTAGCAAGTAGACAGATTTTCAACAAGTAGTTACACGGTGTGGCTAGCGTGCACAGTGACCAACAAAAGGATGCATATGTCATTGACTATGACCGACGAAGTCCACTATGTGTGGTCAACATTGACAACTCACAACACGAGTCACAAATGGTCAGAGGGAGAGACAATGGTTTGGGAACCATATGTATCCACTAGAAAGGACAAGGAGCTTCAGTATGTTGTGGCACAGTGTGGCTAATATACACACCAAAAAACGAAACTAGGCATATGTCACTGACCATGACGAGAGACTTTCAATATGGGTGGTCAACGTTGACCAACCAAAACACGAGTCACAAACGGTCAGGGGAGGAAACAATGCTATGGGAATATCAGTTCTCAACTAGCAAGTACAATGACCGGCAGTCAGTAGTACCACGGTGTGGCTACCATGCACAGTGACCGACCAAAGTAGGCATATGTACTGCCTTTGACCAAAGAAATCTGCTGTGTGTAGTCAATATATACAGCTCATGATACGAGTCACAAATGGTCAGAGGGGGGGAACAATGGTTTGGGAACACCAACTATCAAAAAGCAAGCCAAGGAGCTTCAATACGTCGTGGCACAGTGTGGATACCATGCACGATGACCAACCAAAGTAGGCATATGTCACTGACCATGACCACATAACGGCACTAAATATGGTAAACCTTGACAACTCATAACACGCATCACAAATGGTCAGGGTGTAAGATAATGGTTTGTGAATACTAGTTATAGACTAGCAAGTACAAATACCTTCAATATGTAGTGGCACAGTGTGGCTACAATGCACAGAGACCAACCAAAGTATGCATATGTCACTGACCATGAAACAAGAATTTCACTTCATGTGGTCAACATTTACAACTCACAACACGGGTCACAGATAGTCAGAGGGGGCTAACAATGGTTTGGGAACACTAGCTGTAAACAATAAAGCACAAAAACCTTCAATACATAATGACACGGCGTGGTAACCATGTACAGTGACAAACCAAAGTAGGCATGTGTCACAAACCATGACCAAACGGATTTCACAGTGTGTGGTCAGTGTTGAAAACTCATAACACGAGTCACAAATGGTCAGTGGGGGAAACCATGGGTTCGGAACACTAGTTATCAACTAGCAAGTCGAAATATTTTCAACAAGTAGTGGCATGGTGTGGCTAGCGTGCACAGTGACCAACCAAAGGATGCATTTGTCACTGACTATGAACAAAGAAGTCCACTATGTGTGGTCAACATTGACAACTCATAACACGAGTCACAAATGGTCAAAGGCAGAGACAATGATTTTGGAACCCTATGTGTCAACTAGAAAGGACAAAGAACTTCAATACGAAGTGGCACGGTGTGGCTAATATGCACACCAAACAACCAAACTAGGCATATGTCACTGACCATGACCATGGAATTTCAATATGGGTGGTCAACGTTGACCAACCATAACACGAGACAAAAAATGTCAAGGGAGGAAACAATCCTATGGGAATATCAGTTCTCAAGGAGAAAGTACAACGACCTTCAGTCAGTAGAAGCACGCCGTGGCAAGCATGCATAATGACCAACCAAAGTAGGCATATGTACTGCCTTTGAGCAAAGAAACCCGCTATGTGTGGTCAACATTGACAACTCATAATACGAGTCACAAATGGTCAGAGGGGAAAACAATTGTTTGGGAACACCAAGTATCAAATAGCAAGCACATGGAGCTTCAATACGTTGTGGCAAGGTGTGGATACCATGCACGATGACCAACCAAAGTAGGCATATGTCACTGACCATGACCAAATAATGGCACTAAGTGTGGGAAAACTTGACAACTCATAACACGAGTCACGAATGGTCAGGGTGGAATGTAATGGTTTGTGAATACTACTTATTGACTAGCAAGTACAAATACATTCAATATGTATTGGCACAGTGTGGAGAGAATGCACTGTGACCAACCAAAGTATGCATATGTGACTGACAATGAACAAAGAATTTCACTTCATGTGGTCAACATTTACAATTCACAACACGGGTCACAGATAGTCAGAGTGGGCATACAATGGTTTGGGAACACGGGCTGTTAACAATAAAGCACACGGACATTCGATACGTAATGACACGGCGTGGTAACCATGTACACTAAAAAACCAGAGTAGGCATGCGTCACAAACCATGACCAAANACCAAACAACCAAACTAGGCATATGTCACTCACCATGACCAGATAATCTCAATGTGAGTGGTCAACGTTGACCAACCATAACACGAGTCACAAAGGGTCAGGGGAGGAAACAATGCTATGGTAATATCAGTTCTCAACTACCAAGTACAACGACTTTCGGTCAGTAGTAGCACGCTGTGGCTACCATGCACAATGACCGACCAAAGTAGGCATACGTAGTGCCTTTGACCAAAGAAATCCGCTGTGTGGTCAACGTTGACAACTCATAATAGGAGTCACAAATGGTCAGAGGGGAAACAATGGTTTGGGAACACCGAGTATCAAATTGCACGCTCAAGGAGCTTCAATACGTTGTTGCACAGTGTGGATACCATGCACGATGACCAACCAAAGTACGCATATGTCACTGACCATGACCAAATAATGGCATTAAGTGTGGTAAACCTTGACAACTCATAACACGAGTCACAAATGGTCAGGGTGGAAGATAATGATTTGTGAATGCTAGTTATTGACTAGCAAGTACAAATACCTTCAATACATAGTGGCACAGTGTGGCTACAATGCACAGTGACCAACCAAAGTATGCATATTTCACTGACCATGAACAAAGAATTTCACTTCATGTGGTCAACATTTACAATTCACAACACGGGTCACAGATAGTCAGAGTGGGCATACAATGGTTTGGGAACACGGGCTGTTAACAATAAAGCACACGGACATTCGATACGTAATGACACGGCGTGGTAACCATGTACACTAAAAAACCAGAGTAGGCATGCGTCACAAACCATGACCAAACGGGTTTCACAGTGTGTGGTCAACATTGAAAACTCATAACACGGTTCACAACTGGTCTGTGGGGGAAACCATGGGTTGGGAACACTAGTTATCAACTAGCAAGTAGAATGTTTTTCAGCAAGTAGTAGCACGGTGTGGCTAGTGTGCTCAGTGACCAACCAAAGGATGCATATGTCACTGACTATGACCGAATAAGTCCACTATGTATTGTCAACATTGACAACTCATAGCACGAGTCTCAAATGGTCATAGGAAGAGACACTGGTTTGGGAACCCTATGTATCAACTAGAAAGGACAAAGAACTTTAATACGTAGTGGCACGGTGTGGCTACAATGCATACCAAACAACCAAACTAGGCATATGTCACTCACCATGACCAGATAATCTCAATGTGAGTGGTCAACGTTGACCAACCATAACACGAGTCACAAAGGGTCAGGGGAGGAAACAATGCTATGGTAATATCAGTTCTCAACTACCAAGTACAACGACTTTCGGTCAGTAGTAGCACGCTGTGGCTACCATGCACAATGACCGACCAAAGTAGGCATACGTACTGCCTTTGACCAAAGAAATCCGCTGTGTGGTCAACGTTGACAACTCATAATAGGAGTCACAAATGGTCAGAGGGGAAACAATGGTTTGGGAACACCGAGTATCAAATTGCACGCTCAAGGAGCTTCAATACGTTGTTGCACAGTGTGGATACCATGCACGATGACCAACCAAAGTACGCATATGTCACTGACCATGACCAAATAATGGCATTAAGTGTGGTAAACCTTGACAACTCATAACACGAGTCACAAATGGTCAGGGTGGAAGATAATGATTTGTGAATGCTAGTTATTGACTAGCAAGTACAAATACCTTCAATACATAGTGGCACAGTGTGGCTACAATGCACAGTGACCAACCAAAGTATGCATATTTCACTGACCATGAACAAAGAATTTCACTTCATGTGGTCAACATATACAACTCACAACACGAGTCACGGATAATCAGAGGGGGTAACAATGGTTTGGGAACACTAGCTGTAAACAGGAAAGTACAAAGACCTTCGATATGTCATGACACCGCATCGTAACCATGTACAGTGACAAACCAAAGTAGGCATGTGTCACAAAAATGACCAAGCGGATTTCACAGTGTGTGGTCAACGTTGAAAACTCATAACAGGAGTCACAAATGGTCAGTGGGGGAGACCATGGGCTGCGAACACTAGTTATCAACTAGCAAGTAGACTGATTTTCAACTAGTAGTGGCGCGGTGTGGCTAGCGTGCACAGTGACCAACCAAAGGATGCATATGTCACTGACTTTGACCGAAGAAGTCCACCATGTGTGGTCAACGTTGACAACTCATAACACGAGTCACAGATGGTCAAAAGGAGAGACAATGAACTGGGAAACCGATGTTTCAACTAGAAAGGACAAAGAACATCAATACATAGTGGCACGGTGTGGCTACTATGCACACCAAACAACCAAACTAGGCATATGTCACTGACTATGCTGAAAGAATTTCAATATGGGTGGTCAACATTCACCAACCATAACACGAGTCACAAAGGGTCAGAGGGCAAAACAATGGTCTGTGAATATCAGTTCTCAACTAGCAAGTACAGCGACCTTCAATCAGCATAAGCACGGTGTGGCTACCATGCACACTGACCGACCAAAGTAGGCATGTGTACTACCTTTGACCAAAGAGATCCGCTGTGTGGGGTCAGCATAGACAACTCATAACAGGAGTCACAAATGGTCAGAGGGGAAGACAATGGTTTGGGATCACCAGGTATCAGCTAGCAAGCACAAGGACCTTCAATACGTTGTGGCACGGTGTGGATACCATGCACAATGACCAACCAAAGTAGGCATATGTCACTGACCATGACGAAATAATGTCACTAAGTGTGGTAAAACTTGACAACTCATAACACGAGTCAGAAATGGTCAGGGTGGAAGTTACTGGTTTGTGAATACTAGTTATCGACTAGCAAGTACAAATACCTTCAATATGTAGTGGCACAGCGTGGCTACCATGCACAGTGACCAAACAAAGTATGCATATGTCACTGACCATGACCAATCAATTTCACTTCATGTGGCCAGCGTTGACAACTCACAACACGAGTCACTGATAGTCTGAGGGGGAACCAATGGTTTGGGAACACTAGCTATCAACTAGAAAGCACAAAGACCTTCAATACGTAGTGACACGACGTGGTAACCATGAAGAGTGACAAACCAAAGTAGGCATGTGTCACAAACCATGACCAAACGGATTTCACAGTGTGTGGTCAACGTTGAAAACTCATAACACGAGTCACAAATGGTGAGTGGGGGAGACCATGGGTTGGGAACACTAGTTATCAACTAGCAAGAAGAAATGTTTTCAACAAGTAGTGGCACAGTGTGGCTATCATGCACAGTGACTAACCAAAGGATGCATATGACACTGACTATAACTGAGGAAGTCCACTATGTGTGGTCAACACTGACAACTCATAACACGAGTCACAAATGGTCAGAAGGAGAGACAATGGTTTGGGAACCCTATGTATCAACTAGAAAGGACAAAGAACTTCAATACGTAGTGGCACGGTGTGGCTAATATGCACACCAAACAACAAACCAAGGCATATGTCACTGACCATGACCAAACATTTTGAACATGGGTGGTCAACGTTGACCAACCATAACACAAGTCACAAACGGTCAGGGGAGGAAACAATGCTATGGGAATATCAGTTCTCAACTAGCAAGTACAACGACCTTCAGTCAGTAGTAGCACAGCGTGGCAACCATGCACAATGACCGACCAGAGCAGGCATATGTACTGCCTTTGACAAAAGAAATCCGCTGTGTGTGGTCAACATTGACAACTCATAATACAAGTCACAAATGGCTAGAGGACAAAACAATGGTTTGGGAAGACCGAGTATCAAATAGCAAGCACAAGGAGCTTCAATACGTTGTGGCACGGCATGGATACCATGCACGTTGACCAACCAAAGAAGGCATATGTCACTGACCATGACCAAAGAATGGCACTAAGTGTGGTAAACCTAGACAACTCATAACACGAGTCACAAATGGTCAGGATGGAAGATAATGGTTTGTGAATACCAGTTATCGACTAGCAAGTACAAATACCTTCAATATGTAGTGGCACTGTGTGGCTACAATGCACAGTGACCAACCAAAGTATGCATATGTCACTGACTATGAACAAAGAATTTCACTTCATGTGGTCAACATTTACAACTCACAATACGGGTCACAGATAGTCAGACGGGGCGAACAATGGATTGGGAACACTAGCTGTCAAAAAGAAAGCACAAAGACCTTGGATATGTAATGACACGGTGTGGTAACCATGTACAGTGACAAACCAAAGTAGGCATGTGTCACAACCAATGACCAAACGGATTTCACAGTGTGTGGTCAACGTTGAAAACTCATAACACGAGTCACAAATAATCAGTGGGGGAGACCATGGGTTGGGAACACTAGTTATCAACTAGCAAGCAGATATATTCTCAACAAGTAGTGGCACGGTGTGGCTAGCGTGCACAGTGACCAACCAAAGGATGCATATGTCACTGACTATGAATGAAGAAGTCCACTATGTGTGGTGAACATTTACAACTCATAACACGAGTCACAAATGGTCAGAGGGAGAGACAATGGTTTGGGAACCCTATGTATCAACTACAAAGGACAAAGAAATTCAATACGTAGCGGCACGGTGTGGCTACTATGCACACCAAACAACCAAACCAGGCATATGTCACTGACCATGACCATGGAATTTCAATATGGGTGGTCAACGCTGACCAACCATAACACGAGACAAAAACGGTCAGGGGTGGAAACAATGCTTTGGGAATATCAGTTCTCAACAAGAAAAGTACAACGACCTTCAGTCAGTAGAAGCACGGCGTGGCAACCATGCACAATGACCGACCAAAGTAGGCATATGTACTGCCTTTGAGCAAAGACACCCGCTATGTGTGGTCAACATTGACAACTCATAATACGGGTCACAAATGGTCAGAGGGGAAAACAAGGGTTTGGGAACACCAAGTATCAAATAGCAAGCACAAGGAGCTTCAATACGTTGTGGCACGGTATGGATACCATGCAAGATGACCAACCAAAGAAGGCATATGTCACTAACCACGACCAAATATTGGCACTAAGTGTGGTAAACCTTGAAAACTCATAACACGCATCACAAATGGTCAGGGTGGAATGTAATCGTTTGTGAATACTAGATATCGACTAGCAAGTACAGATACCGTCAATATATAGTGGCACAGTGTGGCTACAATGCACTGTGACCAACCAAAAGTATGCATATGTGACTGACCGTGCACAAAGAATATCACTTCATGTGGTCAACCTCTACAACTCACAACACGGGTAACAGATAGTCAGAGGGGGCTAACAATGGTTTGGGAGCACTGGCTGTCAACAAGAAAGCACAAAGACCTTCCATACGTGATGACACGGCGTGGT
The DNA here is from genome assembly GCA_023375785.1 of Penium margaritaceum. Classification (NCBI taxonomy): domain Eukaryota; kingdom Viridiplantae; phylum Streptophyta; class Zygnematophyceae; order Desmidiales; family Peniaceae; genus Penium; species Penium margaritaceum. The sequence continues at coordinate 356,724 of SZWC01000074.1, forward strand.
AACCATGTACAGTAACAAACCAAAGTAGGCATATGTCACAAACCATGACCAAACGGATTTCACAGTGTGTGGTCAACGTTGAAAACTCATAACACGAGTCACACCTGATCAGTGGGAGAAGCCATGGGTTGGGAACACTAGTTATCAACTAGCAAGTAGAAAGATTTTCAACAAGTAGTGGCACGGTGTCGCTAGCGTGCACAGTGATCAACCAAAGGATGCCTATGTCACGGACTATGACCGAGAAGTCCATTATGCGTGGTCAACATTGACAACTCAGAACACGAGTCACAAATGGTCAGAGGGAGAGACAATGGGTTGGGAACCCTATGTATTGACTAGAAAGGACAAGGAACTTCAATACGTAGTGGCAAGGTGTGGCTAATATGCACACCAAACAACCAAACTAGGCATATGTAACTGACCATGACAAGATAATTTCAATATGGGTAGTCAACGTTGACCAACCACAACACGAGTCAAAAACCGTCAGGGGAGGAAACAATTCTATGGGAATATTAGTTCTCAACTAGCAAGTACTATGACCGTCAGTCAGTAGTAGCACGGTGTGGCTACCATACACAGTGACCGACCAAAGTAGGCATATGTACTGCCTCTGACCAAAGAAATCTGCTGTGTGTAGTCAACATTGACAACTCATATCACGAGTCACAAATGGTCAAGGGGGGAAACAATGGTTTGGGAACACCAAGTATCAAAAGGCAAGCACAAGGAGCTTCAATACGTTGTGGCACGGTGTGGATACCATGCACGATGACCAACCAAAGTAGGCATATGTCACTAACCATGACCAAATAATGGCACTAAGTGTGGTAAACGTTGACAACCCATAACACGAGTCACAAATGGTCAGGGTGGAAGAAAATGGTTTGTGAATGCTAGTTCTCGACTAGCAAGTACAAATACCTTCAATATGTAGTGGCACACTGTGGCTACAATGAACAGTGACCAACCAAAGTATGCACATGTCACTGACCATGAACAAAGAATTTCACTTCATGTGGTCAACATTTACAACTCACAGCACGGGTCACAGATAGTCAGAGGGGGCTAACAATGGGTTGGGAACACTAGCTGTCAACGAGAAAGCACAAAGACCTTCAATATGTAATGACACGGCGTGGAAACCATGTACAGTGACAAAGCAAAGTAGGCATGTGTCATTAACCATGACCAAACGGATTTCACAGTGTGTGGTCAACATTGAAAACTCATGACACAAGTCACAAATGGTCAGTGGGGGAAACCATGGGTTTGGAACACTAGTTATCAACTAGCAAGTAGAAATATTTTCAACAAGTAGTGGCACGGTGTGGCTAGCGTGCATAGTGACCAACCAAAGGATGCATATGTCACTGACTATGACCGAAGAAGTCCACTATGTGTGGTCGACATTGACAACTCATAACACGAGTCACAAATGGTTAGAGGGAGGGACAATGGTTTCGGAACCCTATGTATCAATTAGAATGGACAAAGAACTTCAATACGTAGTGGCACGGTGTGGCTACTATGCACACCAAACAACCAAAATAGGCATATGTCACTGACCATGACCAGATGATTTCAATATGGATGGTCAACGTTGACCAACCATAACACGAGTCACAAACGGTCAGGACAGGAAACAATGATATGGGAATATCAGTTCTCAACTAGCAAGTACAACGACCTTCAGTCAGTAGTAGCACGTTGTGGCTACCATGCACAATGACCGACCAAAGTAGGCATATGTACTGCCATTGACCGAAGAAATCCGCTGTGTGTGGTCAGCGTTGACAACTCATAATACAAGTCACGAACAGATTGGGCAACAACGGTTTGGGAACACCAAGTATCAAAAAGCAAGCACAAGGAGCTTCAATACATTGTGGCACGGTGTGGATAGCATGCACGATGACCAACCAAAGTAGGCATGTGTCACTGACCATGACCAAATAATGGCACTAAGTGTGGTAAACCTTGACAACTCATAACACGAGTCACAAATGGTCAGGGTGGAAAATAATGATTTGTGAATACTAGTTTTTGACTAGCAAGTACAAATACCTTCAATATGTAGTGGCAAAGTGTGGCTACAATGCACAGTGACCAACCAAAGTATGCATATGTCACTGACTATGAACAAAGAACTTCACTACATGCGGTCAACATTTACAACTCACAACACGAGTCCCTGATAGTCAGAGGGGGTAACAATGGTTTGGGAACACTAGCTGTCAACAAGAAAGCACAAAGACCTTCGATACGTAATGACACGGCGTGGCAACAATGCACAATGACAAACCAAAGTAGGCATGTGTCACAACCCATGACCAAACGGATTTCACAGTGTGTGGTCAACGTTGAAAACTCATACCACGAGTCACAAATGGTCATTTGGGGAGACCATGGGTTGGAAAAACGAGTTATCAACTAGCAAGTAGAAAGATTTTCAACAAGTAGTGGCACGGTGTGGCTAGCTTGCACAGTGATCAACCAAAGGATGCATATGTCATTGACTATGACCGAAGAAGTCCACTATGTGTGGTCAACATTGACAACTCATAACACGAGTCACAGATGGTCAGACGAAGATACAATGGTTTGGTAATCCTCTGTATCAACTAGAAAGTACAAAGAACTTTAATACGCAGTGGCATGGTGTGGCTACTATGCACACCAAACAACCAAACTAGGCATATGTCACTGACCATGACCAGATAATTTCAATATGGGTGGTGAACGTTGACCAACCATACCACGAGACAAAAACAATCAGGGGAGGAAACAATGCTATGGGAATATCAGTTCTCAACGAGAAAGTACAACGACCTTCAGTCAGTAGTAGCATGGTGTGGCTACAATGCACAATGACCGACCAAATTAGGCATATGTACTGCCTTTGACCAAAGAACCCCGCTATGTGTGGTCAACATTGACAACTCATAATACGAGTCACAAATGGTCCAAGGGGAAAACAATGGTTTGGGAACACCGAGTATCAAATAGCAAGCACAAGGAGCTTCAATACGTTGTGGCACGGTGTGGATACCATGCACGATGACCAACCAAAGTAGGCATATGTCACTGACCATGACCAAATCATGGCACTAAGTGTGGTAAACCTTGACTACTCATAACATGAGTCACAAATGGTCAGGGTGGAATGTAATGGTTTGTGAATACTAGTAATCAACTAGCAAGTACAAATACCTTCAATATGTAGTGACACAGTGTGGCTACAATGCACTGTGTCCAACCAAAGTATGCATATGTGACTGACCATGAACAAAGAATTTCACTTCATGTGGTCAACATTTACAACTCTCAACACGGGTCACATATAGTCAGAGGGGGGCTAACAATGGTTTGGGAACACTGGCAGTCAACAAGAAAGCACAAAGACCTTTGATACGTAATGCCACGGCGTGGTAACCATGTACAGTAACAAACCAAAGTAGGCATGTGTCACAAACCATGACCAAACGGATTTCACAGTGTGTTGTCAACATTGAAAACTCATAACATGAGTCACAACTGGTCAGTGGGGGAAACCATGGGGTGGGAACACTAGTTATCAACTAGCAAGTAGAAAGATATTCAACAAGTAGTGGCACGGTGTGGCTAGCGTGCACAGTGACCAACCACATGATGCATATGTCAGTGACTATAACCGAAGAAGTCCATTATGTGTGGTCAACATTGACAACTCATAACACGAGTAACAAATGGTCAGAGGGAGATACAATGGTTTGGTAACCCTATGTATCAACTAGAAAGGACAAGGAACTTTAATACGTAATGGCATGGTGTGGCTAATATGCACACCAAACAACCAAACTAGGCATATGTCACTGACCATGACGAGAGAATTTCAAGATGGGTGGTCAATGTTAACCAACCATAACACGAGTCAAAAACGGTCAGGGGAGGAAACAATGCTATGGGAATATCAGTTCTCAACAAGCAAGTACAACGACCTTCAGTCAGTAGTAGCATGGTGTGGCTACCATGCACAATGAACGACCAAAGTAGGCACATGTACTGCCTTTGAGCAAAGAAACCCGCTGTGTGAGGTCAACATTGACAACTCATAATACGAGTCACAAATGGTCAGACGGGGAAACAATGGGTTGGGAACACCAAGTATCAAAAAGCAAGTACAAGGAGCTTTAAAACGTTGTGGCACAGTGTGGATACCATGCACGATGACCAACCAAAGTAGGCATATGTCAATGACCATGACCAAATAATGGCACTAAGTGTGGTAAACCTTGACAACTCATAACACGAGTCACAAATGGTCAGGGTGGAAGAGAATGGTTTGTGAATGCTAGTTATTGACTAGCAAGTACAAATACCTTCAATATGGAGTGGCACAGTGTGGCTACGATGCACAGTGACCAACCAAAGTATGCATATGTCACTGACCATGAACAAAGAATTTCACTTCATGTGGTCAACATTTACAACTCGAAATACGGGTCACAGATAGTCAGAGGGGGTAACAATGGTTTGGGAACAATAGCTCTCAACAAGAAAGCACAAAGATCTTCGATACGTAATAACACGGCGTGGTAACCATGTACAATGACAAACCAAAGTATGCATGTGTCACAAACCATGACCAGACGGATTTCACAGTGTGTGGTTAACGTTGAAAACTCATAACACAAGTCACAAATGGTCAGTGGAGGTAACCATGGGTTGGGAACACTAGTTTTCAACTAGCAAGTACAAAGATTTTCAACGAGTAGTGGCACAGTGTGGCTAGTGTGCACAGTGACCAACCAAAGGATGCATATGTCACCGACTATGAACGAAGAAGTCCACGATGTGTGGTCAACATTGACAACTCATAACACGAGTCACAAATGGTCAGAGGGAGAGACAATGGTTTGGGAACCCTATGTATTGACTATAAAGGACAAAAAACTTCAATACGTAGTGGCACGGTCTGGCGAATATGCACACCAATCAACCAAACTAGGCATATGTCACTGACCATGACCAGCGAATTTCAATATGGGTGGTCAACGTTGACCAACAATAACACGAGACAAAAATGGACACGGGAAGAAACAATGCTATGGGAATATCAGTTCTCAACGAGAAAGTACAACGACCTTCAGTAAGTAGTAGCACGGCGTGGCAACCATACACAATGACCGACCAAAGTAGGCATATGTACTGCCTTTGACCAAAGAAACCCGCTATTTTTGGTCAACGTTGACAACTCATAATACGAGTAACAAATGGTCCGAGGGGAAAACAATGGTTTGGGAAGACCAAGCATCAAATAGCAAGCACAAGGAGCTTCAATACGCTGTGTCACGGTGTGGATAACATGCACGATGACCAACCAAAGTAGGCATATGTCACTGACCATGACCAAATCATGGCACTAAGTGTGGTAAACCTTGACAACTCATAACACGAGTCACAAATGATCAGGGTGGAATGTAATGGTTTGTGTATACTAGTTATCGACTAGCAAGTACAAATACCTTCAATATGTAGTGGCACAGTGTGGCTACAATGCACTGTGACCAGCCAAAGTATGCATATGTGACTGACCATTAAAAAAGAATTTCACTTCATGTGGTCAACATTTACAACTCACAACACGAGTCACAGATAGTCACGGGGGCAAACTATGGTTTGGGAACACTGGCTGTCAACAAGAACGCACAAAGACCTTACATACGTAATGACACGGCGTGGTAACCATGTACAGTAACAAACCAAAGTAGGCATGTGCCACAAACCATGACCAAACGGATTTCACTATGTGTGGTCAACGTTGAAAACTCATAACACAAGTCGCAACTGGTCAGTAGGGGAAACCATGGGTTGGGAACACTACTTATCAACTAGCAAGTAGAAAGATTTTCAACAAGTAGTGGCACGGTGTGGCTAGCGTGCACAGAGACCAACCAAAGGATGCATATGTCAATGACTATGACCGAAGAAGTCGGCTATGTATGGTCAACATTGACAACTCATAACACGAGTCACAAATGGTCAGAAGGAGAGACAATGGTTTGGGAACCCTATGTATCAACTAGAAAGGACAAAAACCTTCAATAGGTAGTGGTACGGTGTGGCTACTATGCAGACCAAACAACCAAACTAGGCATATGTCACTGACCATGACCAGATAATTTCAATATGGGTGGTCAACGTTGACCAACCATAACAGGAGACACAAACGGTCAGGGGAGGAAACAATGCTATGGGAATATCAGTTCTCAGCTAGCAAGTACAACGACCTTCAGTCAGTGGTAGCACGGTGTGGCTACAATGCACAATGACCGACCAAAGTAAGCATACGTACTGCCTTTGACCAAACAAATCCGCTGTATGTGGTCAACGTTGACAACTCATCGTACAAGTCAAAAATAGTCAGAGGGGGAAACAATGGTTTAGGAACACCGACTATCAAATAGCAAGCACAAGGAGCTTCAATACGTTGTGGCAAAGTGTGGATACCATGCACGATGACCAACCAAAGTAGGCATATGTCACTGACCATGACCAAATAATGGCACTAAGTGTGGTAAACCTTGACAACTCACAACACGAGTCACAAATGGTCAGTGTGGAAGATTATTATTTGTGAATATTAGTCATTGGCTAGCAAGTGCAACTACCTTCAATATGTAGTGGCACAGTGTGGCTTCAATGCACAGTGACCAACCAAAGTATGCATATGTCACTGACCATGAACAAAGGATTTCATTTAATGTGGTCAACATTTACAACACACAACACAAGTCACAGACAGTCAGAGGGGGTAGCAATGGTTTGGGAACACTAGCTGTCAACAAGGAAGCACAAAGACCGTCGATACGCAATGACACGGCGTGGTAACCATGTACAGTGACAAACCAAAGTAGGCATGTGTCACAAACCATGGCCAAACGGATTTCACTGTGTGTGGTCAACGTTGAAAACTCATAACACGAGTCACAAATGGTCTGTGGGGGAGACCATGGATTTAGAACAATAGTTATGAACTAGCAAGTAGAAAGTTTTTCAACAAGTAGTGGCACAGTGTGACTAGCGTGTACAGGGACGAACCAAAGGATGCATATGTCACTGACTATGACCGAAGAAGTCCACTATGTGTGGTCAACATTGACAACTCATAACACGAGTCACAAATGGTCAGAGGGAGAGACAATGGTTTCGGAACCCTATGTATCAACTACAAAGGACAAAGAACTTCAATACGTAGTGGAACATTGTAGCTACTATGCACCCCAAACAACCAAACTAGGCATATGTCACTGACCATGACCAGATAACTTCAATATGGGTGGTCAACGTTGACCAACCATAACACGAGTCACAAACGGTCAGGGGAGGAACAATACTATGGGAATATCAGTTCTCAACTAGCAAGTTCAATGACCTTCAGTCAGTAGTAGCACGGTGTGACTACCATGCACAATGACCGACCAAAGTAGGCATATGTACTGCCTTTGAGAAAAGAAAACCGCTATGTGTGGTCAACATTGACAACTCATAATACGCATCACAAAAGGTCAGAGGGGAAAACAATGTTTTGGGAACACCGATTATCAAATAGCAAGCACAAGGAGCTTCAATACGTTGTGGCACGGTGTGGATACCATGCACGATGACCAACCAAAGTAGGCATATGTCACTGACCATGACCCAAACATGGCACTAAGTGTGGTAAACCTTGACAACTCATAACATGAGTCACAAGTGGTCAGGGTGGAAGAAAATGATTTGTGAATACTAGTTATTGACTAGCAAGTAAAAATACCTTCACTATGTAGTGGCACAATGGTGCACTGTGATAGACCAAAGTATGCATATGTGACTGACCATGAATACAGAATTTCACTTCATGTGGTCAACATTTACAACTCACAACATGGGTCACAGATAGTCAGAGGAGGCTAAAAATGGGTTGGGAACACTGGCTGTCAACAAGAAAGCACAAAGACCTTCGATACGTAATGACACGGCGTGGTAACCATGTACAGTAACAAACCAAAGTAGGCCTGTGTCACAAACCATGAGCAAACGGATTTCACAGTGTGTGGTCAACGTTGAAAACTCATAACACGAGTCACAACTGGTCAGTGGGGGAAGGCATGGGTCGGGAACACTAGTTATCAACTAGCAAGTAGACAGATTTTCAACAAGTAGTGGCATGTTGTGGCTAGCGTGCACAATGACCAACCAAAGGATGCATATGTTACTCACTATGACCAAAGAAGTCCACTATGTGTGGTCAACATTGACAACTCATAACACGAGTCACAAATGGTCAGAGGGAGATACAATGGTTTGGGAACCCTATGTTTCAACTAGAAAAGACAAGGAACTTCAATACGTAGTGGCACAGTGTGGCTAATGTGCACATCAAACCAAACTAGGCATATGTCACTGACCATGACGAGAGAATTTCAATATGGGAGGTCAACATTGAACAACCATAACACGAGTCACAAACAGTCAGGGGAGGAAACCATGCTATGGGAATATCAGTTCTCAACTAGCAAGTACAACGACCTTCAGTCAGTAGTAGCACGGTGTGGCTACCATGGACAATGAACAACCAAAGTAGGCATATGTACTGGCTTTTGCCAACGGGATATGCTGTGTGTGGTCAACATTGACGGCTCATAATACGAGTCACAAATGGTTAGAGGGGAAAACAATTGTTCGGGAACACCAAGTATCAAAAAGCAAGCACAAGGAGCTTCAATGCGTTGTGGCACAGTGTGGATACCATGCACGATGACCAACCAAAGTAGGCATATGTCACTGACCATGACCAAGTAATGGCACTAAGTGTGGTAAACCTTGACAACTCATAACACGAGTCACAAATGGTCAGGGTGGAAGAAAATGATTTGTGAATACTAGTTATTCACTAGCAAGTACGAATACCTTCAATATGTAATGGCACAGTGTGGCTACAATGCACAGTGACCAACCAAAGTATGCATGTGTCACTGACCATGAACAAAGAATTTCACTTCATGTGGTCAACATTTACAACTCACAACACTAGTCACTGATAGTCAGAGGGGGTAACAATGGTTTGGGAATACTAGCTGTCAACAAGAAAGCACAAAGACCTTCAATAAGTAATGACACGGCGTGGAAACAATGTACATTGACAAACCAAAGAAGGCATGTTTCACAAACCATGACCGAATGGGTTTCACAGTGTGTGGTCAACGTTGAAAACTCATACCACGAGTTACAAATGGTTAGTGGGGGAGACCATGGGTTGGGAACACTAGTTATCAACTACTAAGTAGACACATTTTTAACAAGTAGTGGCACGGTGTGGCTAGCGTGCACAGTGACCAACCAAAGGATGCATATGTCACTGACTATGACCGAAGAAGTCCACTATGTGTGGTCAACATTGACAACTCATAACACGAGTCACAAATGGTCAGAGGGAGAGACAATGGGTTGGGAACCCTATGTATCAACTAGAACGGACAAGGAACTTCAATACGTAGTGGCACGGTGTGGCTACTATGCACACCAAACAACCAAACTAGGCATATGTCACTGACCATGACCAGATAACTTCAATATGGGTGGTCAACGTTGACCAACCATAACACGAGTCACAAACGGTCAGGGGAGGAAACAATGCTATGGGAATATTAGCTCTCAACTAGCAAGTACAACAACCTTCAGTCAGTAGTAGCATGGTGTGGCTACCATGCACAATGACTGACCAAAGTACGCATATGTACTGCCTTTGACCAAAGAAATCCGCTGTGTGTCGTCAACGTTGACAGTTCATAACACGAGTCACAAATGGTCAGAGGGGGAAACAATGAACTGGGAACACCGAGAATCAAATAGCAAGCACAAGGAGCTTCAATACGTTGTGGCACAGAGTGGATACCATGCACGATGACCAACCAAAGTAGGCATATGTCACTGACCATGACCAAATAATGGCACTAAGTGTGGTAAACCTTGACAACTCATAACACGAGTTACAAATGGTCAAGGTGGAAGATAATGATTTGTGAATACTAGTTATTGACTAGCAAGTACAAATACATTCAATATGCAGTGGCACAGTGTGGCTACAATGCACCGTGACCAACCAACGTATGCATATGTCACTGACCATGAACAAAGAATTTCACTTTATGTGGTCAATATTTACAACTCACAACACAAGTCACTGATAGCCAGAGGGGGTAACAATGGTTTGGGAACACTAGCTGTCAACAAGAAATCACAAAGACCTTCGATAAGTGATGACACGGCGTGGTAACAATGTACATTGACAAACCAAAGTAGGCATGTTTCACAAACCATGACCAAACGGATTTCAGAGTGTGTGGTTAACGTTGAAAACTCATACCACGAGTCACAAATGGTCAGTGGGGGAGACCATGGGTTGGGAACACTAGTTATCAACTAGCAAGTAGAAATTTTTTCAACAAGTGGTGGCACGGCGTGGCTAGCGTGCACAGTGACCAACCAAAGGATGCATATGTCACTGACTATGACCGAAGAAGTCCACTATGTGTGGTCAACATTGACAACTCATAACAAGAGTCACAAACGGTCAGAGGGAGAGACAATGGTTTGGGAACCCTATGTATTGACTACAAAGGACAAAAATCTTCAATACCTAGTGGCACGGTGTGGCTACTATGCACACCAAACAACCAAACTAGGCATATGTCACTGACCATGACCAGATAACTTCAATATGGGTGGTCAACGTTGACCAACCATAACACGAGTCACAAACAGTCAGGGGAGGAAACAATCGTATCGGAATATCAGTTCTCAACTAGCGAGTACAACGACCTTCAGTCAGTAGTTGCACGGTGTGGCTACCACGCACAATGACCGACCAAAGTAGGCATATGTACTGCCTTTGACCAAAGAAATCCGCTGTGTGTGGTCAACGTTGACAACTCATAATACAAGTCACAAATGGTCAGAGGGTGAAACAAAGGGTTGGGAACACCGAGTATCAAATAGCAAGCACAAGGAGCTTTGATACGTTGTGGCACAGTGTGGATACCATGCATGATGACCAACCAAAGTAGGCATATGTCACTGACCATGATCAAATAATGGCACTAAGTGTGGTAAACCTTGACAACTCACAACACCAGTATCAAATGGTCAGGGTGGAGGATAATGATTTGTGAATACTAGTTATTGACTAGCAAGTACAAATACCTTCAATATGCAGTGGCACGGTGTGGCTACAATGCACAGTGACCAACCAAAGTATGCATATGTCACTGACCATGAACAAAGAATTTCACCTCATGTGGTCAACATTTATAACTTACAACACGAGTCACTGATAGTCAGAGGGGGTAACAATGGTTTGGGAACGCTAGCCGTCAACAAGAAAGCACAAAGACCTTTGATACGTAATGACACGGCGTGGTAACCATGTACAGTGACAAACCAAAGTAGGCATGTTTCACAAACGATGACCAAACGGATTTCACAGTGTGTTGTCAACGTTGAAAACTCATAACACGAGTCACATCTGGCTAGTGTGGGAGACCATGGGTTGGGAACACTAGTTATCAGCTAGCAAGTAGAATGATTTTCATTAAGTAGTGGCACAGTGTGGCTAGCATGCACAGTGACCGACAAAAGGATGCATCTGTCACTGACTACGCCCGAAGAAGTCCAGTATGTGCGGTCAACATTGACAACTCATAACACGAGTCACAAATGGTCAGAGGGAGAGAAAATGGTTTGGGAACCCTATGTATCAACTAGAAAGGACAAAGAACTTCATTACGTAGAGGCACAGTGTGGCTACTATGCACACCAAACAACCAAAGTAGGCATATGCCACTGACGATGACCAGATAATTTCAATATGGGTGATCAACGTTGACCAACCATAACACGAGTCACAAATGGTCAGGGGAGGAAACAATGCTATGGGAATATCAGTTATCAACTAGCAAGTACAACGACCTTCAGTCAGTAGTAGCACGATGTGGCTACCATGCACAATGACCGACCAAAGTAGGCATATGTACTACATTTGACCAAAGAAATCCGCTGTGTGTGGTCAAAGTTGACAACTCATAATACGAGTCACAAATGGTAAGAGGGGGAGCAATGGTTTTGGAACACCGAGTATCAAATAGCAAGCACAAGAAGCTTTAATACGTTGGGGCATAGTGTGGATACCATGCACGATGACCAACCAAATTAGGCATATGTCACTGACCATGACCAAATAATGGCACTTAGTGTGGTAAACCTTGACAACTCCTAACACGAGTCACAAATGGTCAGGGTGGACGATAATGGTTTGTGGACACTAGTTATTGGCTAGCAAGTACAAATACCTTCAATATGTAGTGGCACAGTGTGGCTACAATGGACAGTGACCAACCAAAGTATGCATATGTCACTGACCATGAACAAAGAATTTAACTTCATGTGGTCAACATTTAGAACTCACAACACGGGTCACAGATAGTGAGAGGGGGCTAACAGTGGTTTGGGAACACTAGCTGTACACAAAAAAGCGCAAAGACCTCTGATACATAATGACACAGCGTGGTAACAATGTACAGTGACAAACCAAAGTAGGCATGTGTCACAAACCATGAACAAACGGATTTCACAGTGTGTGGTCAACGTTGAAAACTCATAACACGAGTCACAAATAGCCAGTTGGGGAAACCATGGGTTGGGAACACTAGTTATCAACTACTAAATAGAAAGATTTTCAACAAGTAGTGGCACGACGTGGCTAGCGTGCACAGTGACGAACCAAAGGATGCATATGTCACTGACTATGATCGAAGAAGTCCATCATGTGTGGTCAACATTGACAACTCATAACACGAGGCACAAATGGTCAGAGGGAGATACAATGGTTTGGGAACCCTATGTATCGACTAGAAAGGACAAGGAACTTCAATACGTAGTGGCACGGTGTGGCTACTATGCAGACCAAACAACCAAACTAGGCAGAAGTCACTGACCATGACCAGATAATTCCAATATGGGTGGTCAACGTTGACCAACCATAAAACGAGTCACAAAAGGCCAGGGGAGGAAACAATGCTATGGGAATATCAGTTCTCAACTAGCAAGTACAACGACCTTCAGTCAGTAGTAGCACGGTGTGGCTACCATGCACAATGAACGACCAAAGTAGGCATATGCACTACCTTTGATCAAAGAAATCTGTTGTGTGTGGTCAACTTTGACAACTCATAACACGAGTCACAAATGGTCAGTGGGGGAAACAATGGTTTGGGAACACCAAGTATCAAAAAGCAAGCACAAGGAGCTTCAATACGTTGTGGCATGGTGTGGATACCATGCACGATGACCAACCAAAGTAGGCATATGTCACTGACCATGACCAAATAATGGCACTAAGTGTGGTAAACCTTGACAACTCATAACACGAGTCACAAATGGTCAGGGTGGAAGAGAATGATTTGTGAATACTAGTTATTGACTATCAAGTACAACTACCTTCAATGTGTAGTCGCACAGTGTGGCTACAATGCACAATGACCAACCAAAGTATGCATATGTCACTGACCATAAACAAAGAATTTCACTTCATGTCGTCAACATTTACAACTCACAACACGAGTCATTGATAGTCAGAGGGGGTCACAATGCTTTGAGAACACTAGCTGTCAACAAGAAAGCACAAAGACCTTCGATACGATATGACACGGCGTGGTAACCATGTATAGTGACAAACCAAAGTAGGCATGTGTCACAAACCATGACCAAACGGATTTCACAGTGTGTGGTCTGCGTTGAAAATACATACCACAAGTCACAAATGGTCAGTGGGGGAGACCATGGGTTGGGAACACTAGTTATCAAGTAGCAAGTAGAAAGATTATCAACAAGTAGTGGCACGGTGTGGCTAGCGTGCATAGTGACCAACCAAAGGATGCATATGTCACTGACTATAACCGAATAAGTCCACTATGTGTGGTCAACATTGACAACTCATAATACAAGTTACAAAAGGTCAGATGGGAAAACAATGGTTTGGGTACACCAAGTATCAAATAGCAAGCACAAGGAGCTTCACTACATTGTGGTACAGTGTGGATACCATGCACGATGACCAACCAAAGTAAGCATGTGTCACTAACCATGACCAAATAATGGAACAAAGTGTGGTAAACCTTGACAACTCATAACACGAGTCACAAATGGTGAGGGTGGAATGTAATGGTCTGTGAATACTAGTTATCGACTAGCAAGTACAAATACCTTCAATATGTAGTGGCAAAATGGGGCTACGATGCACTGTCACCAACCAAAGTATGCATATGTGACTGACCATGAACAAAGAATTCCACTTCATGTGGTCAACATTTACAACTCACAACACGAGTCACTGATAGTCAGAGGTGGCTAACAATGGATTGGGAACACTGGCTGTCAACAAGAAAGCACACAGACCTTCGATACGTAATGACACGTTGTGGTAACCATGTACACAAACAAACCAAAGTAGGCATGTGTCACAAACCATGACCAAACGGATTTCACAGTGTGTGGTCAACGTTGAAAACTCATAACACGAGTGACAACTGGTTACTGGAGGAAACCATGGGTTGGGAACACTAGTTATCAACTAGCAAGTCGAAATAACTTCAACAAACAGTGGCACGGTGTGCCTAGTGTGCACAGTGACCAACCAAAGGATGCATATGTCACTGACTATAACCGAAGAAGTCCACTATGTGTGGTCAACATTGACAACTCATAACACGAGTCAAAAATGGTCAGAGGGAGATACAATGGCTTGGGAACCCTATGTATTGACTAGAAAGGACAAGTAACTTCAGTACGTAGTGGCACAGTGTGGCTAATATGCACACCAAACAACCAAACTAGGCATATGTCACTGACCATGACGAGAGAATTTCAATATGGGTGGTCAACGTTGACCAACCATAACACGAGTCACAAACAGTCAGGGATGGAGACAATGCTATGGGAATATCAGTTCTCAACCAGCAAGTACAACGACCTTCAGTCAGTAGTAGCACGGTGTGGCTACCATGCACAATGAACGACCAAAGTAGGCATATGTACTGCCTTTGGCCAAAGAAATCTGTTGTGTGTGGTCAACATTGACAACTCATAATACAAGTCACAAATGTTCATAGGGGGAAACAATGGTTTGGGAACACCAAGTATCAAAAGGCAAGCACAAGGAGCTTCAATACGTTTGGCACAGTGTGGATACCATGGACGATGACCAACCAAAGTAGGCATATGTCACTGACCATGACCAAATAATGGCACTTATTGTGGTAAACATTGACAACTCGTAACACGAGTCACAAATGGTCATGGTGGAAGATAATGATTTGTGAATACTAGTTATTGACTAGCAAGTACAAATACCTTCAATGTGTAATGGCACAGTGGGGCTACGATGCACAGTGACCAACCAAAGTATGCATATGTCACTGATCATGAACAAAGAATTTCACTTCATGTGCTCAACATTTACAACTCACAACACGAGTCACTGATAGTCAGAGGGGGTAACAATGGTTTGGGAACACTAGCTGTCAACAAGAAAGCACAAAGACCTTCTATATGTAATGACACGGCGTGGTAACCATGTAACGAGACAGACCAAAGTAGGCATGTGTCACAAACCATGACCAAACGGATTTCACAGTGTGTGGTCAACGTTGAAAACTCATAACACGAGTCACAAATGGTCAGTGGGGGAGACCATGGGTTGGGAACACTAGTTATCAAATAGCAAGTAGAACGATTTTCAACAAGTAGTGGCACGGTGTGGCTAGCGTGCACAGTGACCAAACAAAGGATGCATTTGTCCTTGACTTTGACGAAAGAAGTTTGCTATGTGTGGTCAACATTGACAGCTCATAACACGAGTCACAAATGGTCAGAGGGAGAGACAATGGTCTGGGAACCTTATGTATCAACTAGAAAGGACAAAGAACTTCAATACGTAGTGGCCCGGTGTGGCTAATATGTACACCAAACAACCAAACTAGGAATATGTCACTGCCCATGACCAGATAAATTAGATATTGGTGGTCAACGTTGACCAACCATAACACGAGTCACAAAGGGTCAGGGGAGGAAACAATGCTATGGGAATATCAGTTCTCAACTAGCAAGTACAACGACCTTCAGTCAGTAGTAGCACGGCGTGGCTACCATGCACAATGACCGACCAAAGTAGGCCTATGCACTGCCTTTGACCAAGGAAATCTTCTGTGTGTGGTCAACATTGACAACTCATGATACGAGTCACACATGGTCAGAGGGGGAAACAATGGTTTGGGATCCCCAGGTATCAAAAAGCAAGCACAAGGAGCTTCAATACGTTGTGGCACGGTGTGGATACCATGCACAATGACCAACCAAAGTAGGCATATGTCACTGACCATGACCAAATAATGGCACTAAGTGTGGTAAACCGTGACAGCACATAACACGAGTCACAAATGGTCAGGGTGGTAGATAATGATTTGTGAATACTAGTTATTGACTAGCAAGTACAAATACCTTCTATACGTAGTGGCGCAGTGCGGCTACAATGCACAGTGAGCAACCAAAGTATGCATATGTCACTGACCATGAACAACAAATTTTACTTCGTGTGGTCAACATTTGCACTCACAACACGAGTCACTGATAGTCAGAGGGGGTGACAATGGTTTGGGAACACTAGCTATCAACAAGAAAGCACAAAGACCTTCGATACGTAATGACACGGCGTGGTAACAATGTACAGTGACAAACCAAAGTAGGCATATGTCACAAACCATGACCAAACGGATTTCACACTGTGTGGTCAACGTTGAAAACTCATAACACGAGTCACAAATGGTCAGTGGGGGAGACAATGGATTAAGAACACTAGTTATCAACTGTCAAGTAGAAAGATTTTCAACAAGTAGTGGCACGGTGTGGCTAGCGTGCACAGTGACCAACCAAAGGATGCATGTCACTGACTATGACCGAAGAAGTCCACTATGTGTGGTCAACATTGACAACTCATAACAGGAGTCAGAAATGGTCAGAGGGAGGCACAATGGTTTTAGAACCCTATGTATCAACTAGAAAGGACAAATAACTTCAATACGTAGTGGCACGGTGTGGCTACTATGCACAACAAACAACCAAACTAGGCATAAGTCACTGCCCATGACCAGATCATGTCAATATGGGTGGTCAACGTTGACCAACGATAACACGAGTCACAAACGTTCAGGGGAGGAAACAATGCTATGGGAATATCAGTTCTCAACTGGCAAGTACAACGACCTTCAGTCAGTTGTAGCACGGTGTGGCTACCATGCACAATGACCGACCAAATTAGGCATATGTACTGCCTTTGACCAAATAAATCTGCTGTGTGTGGTCAACATTGACAACTCATAATACGATTCACAAATTGTCAGAGGGGGAAACAATGGTTTGGGAACACCAAGTATCAAAAAGCAAGTACAAGGAGCTTCAATACGTTGTGGCACGGTGTGGATACCATGCACGATGACCAACCAAAGTAGGCACATGTCACTGACTATGACCAAATAATGGCACTAAGTGTGGTCAACCTTGACAGCTCATAACACGAGTCACAAATGGTCGGGGTGGAAGATAATGATTTGTGAATACTAGTTATTGACTAGCAAGTACAAATACCTTCAATATGTAGTGGCACAGTGTGGCTACAGTGCACAGTGACCAACCAAAGTATGCATATGTCACTGGCCATGAACATAAATTTCACTTCATGTGGTCAACATTTACAACTCACAACAGAAGTCACTGATAGTCAGAGGGGGTAACAATGGTTTGGGAACACTAGCTGTCAAGAAGAAAGCACAAAGACCTTCGATACGTAATGACACGGCGTGGTAACCATGTACAGTGACAAACCAAAGTAGGCATGTGTCACAAACCATGACGAAACGGATTTCACAGTGTGTGATCAACGTTGAAAACTCATAACACGAGTCACAAATGGTTAGTGGGGGGGACCATGGGCTGGGAACACTAGTTATTAACTAGCAAGTAGAAAGATTTTCAACAAGTAGTGGCATGGTGTGGCTAGCGTGCACAGTGACCAACCAAAAGATGCATATGTCACTGACTATGACCGAAGCAGTCCACTACGTGTGTTGAACATTGACAACTCATAACACGAGTCAGAAATGGTCACAGGGAGAGATAATGGTTTGGAGCCCCTATGTATCAACTAGAAAGGACAAAGAACTTCAATACGTAGTGGTACGGTGTGGCTACTACTCACACCAAACAACAAAACTAGGCATATGTCACTGCCCATGACCAGATAATTTCCATATGGGCTGTCAACGTTGACCAACCATAACACGAGTCACAAACGGTCAGGGGGGGAAACAATGATATGGGAATATCAGTTCTCAACTAGCAAGTATAACGACCTTCAGTCAGTAGAAGCACTGTGTAGCAACCATGCACAAAGACCGACCACAGTAGGCATATGTACTGCCTTTGACCAAAGAAATCTGCTGTGGGTGGTCAACATTGACAACTCATAATACGAGTCACAAATGGTCAGAGGGAAAAACAATGGTTTGGGAACACC
>SZWC01000074.1:400847-436513 GCA_023375785.1 Penium margaritaceum
ATAACACGAGTCACAAATGGTCAGGGTGGAAGATAATGATTTGTGAATACTAGTTATTGACTAGCAAGTACAAATACCTTCAATATGTAGTGGCACGGTGTGGCTACAATGCACAGTGATCAACCAAAGTATGCATATGTCACTGACCATGAACAAAGAATTTCACTTCATGTGGTCAACATTTACAACTCACAACACGGGTCACTGAAAGTCAGAGGGGGTACCAATGGTTTGGGAACACTAGCTGTCAACAAGAAAGCACAAAGACCTTCGATACGTAATGACACGGCGTGGTAACCATGTACAGTGACAAACCAAAGTAGGCATGTGTCACAAACCATGACCAAACGGATTTCACAGTGTGTGGTCAGCGTTGAAAGCTCATAACACGAGTCACAAATGGTCAGTGGGAGAGACCATGGGTTGGGAACACTAGTTATCAACTAGCAAGTAGAAATATTTGCAACAAGTAGTGGCACGGTGTGGCTAGCGTGCACAGTGACCAACCAAAGGATGCATATGTCACTGACTATGACCAAAGAAGTCCACTATGTGTGTTCAACATTGACAACTCATAACACGAGGCACAATTGGTGAGAGGGAGAGACAATGGTTTGAAACCCTATGTATCAACTAGAAAGGACAAAGAACTTCAATACCTAGTGGCATGGTGTGGCTACTATGCACACCAAACAACCAAACTAGGCATATGTCACTGACCATGACCGGATAACTTCAATATGGGTGGTCAACGTTGACCAACCATAACATGAGTCACAAACGGTCACGGGAGGAAACAATGCTATGGGAATATCAGTTCTCAACTAGCAAGTACAACAACCTTCAGTCAGTAGTAGCACGGTGTGGCTACCATGCACAATGACTGACCAAAATAGGCATATGTACTGCCTTTGACCAAAGAAATCCGCTGTGTGCGGTCAACGTTGACAACTCATAATACGAGTCACAAATGGTCAGAGGGGGAAACAATGGTTTGGGAACACCGCGTATCAAATAGCAAGCACAAGGAGCTTCAATACGTTGCACAGTGTGGATACCATGCACGATGACCAACCAAAGTAGGCATATGTCCCTGACCATGACCAAATAGTGGCACTAAGTGTGGTAAACCTTGACAACTGATAACACGAGTCACAAATGGTCAGGGCGGAAGATAATGTTGTGTAAATACTAGTAATTGACTAGCAAGTACAAATACCTTCAATATGTAGTGGCACAGCGTGGCTACAATGCACAGTGACCAACCAAAGTATGCATATGTCACTGACCATGAACAAACAATTTCACTTCATGTGGTCAACATTTACAACTCACAACACGAGTCACTGATAGTCAGAGGGGGTAACAATGGTTTGGGAACACTAGCTGTCAACACGAAAGCACAAAGACCTTCCATACTAATGACACGGCGTGGTAACCATGTACAGTGACAAACCAAAAGTAGGCATGTGTCACAAACCATGACCAAACGGATTTCACAGTGTGTGGTCAACGTTGAAAACTCATAACACGAGTCACAAATGGTCAGTGAGGGAGACCATGGGTTGGGAACACTAGTTGTCAACTAGCAAGTAGAAATATTTTCAGCAAGTAGTGGCACGGTGTGGCTAGCATGTGACCAACCAAAGGATGCATATGTCACTGACTATGACCGAAGAAGTCCACCATGTGTGGTCAACACTGACAACTCATAGCACGAGTCACAATTGGTCAGAGGGAGAGACAATGGTTTGGGAACCCTATGTATCAACTAGAAAGGACAAACTTCAATACGTAGTGGCACGGTGTGGCTAGTATGCACACCAAACAACCAAACTAGGCATATGTCACTGACCATGACCGGATAATTTCAATATGGGTGGTAAACGTTGACCAACCATAACACAAGTCACAAACAATCAGGGGAGGAATCAATGCTATGAGAATATCACTTCTAAACTAGCAAGTACAACGACCTTCAGTCAGTAGTAGCACGGTGTGGCTACCATGCACAATGACCAACCAAAGTAGGCATATGTACTGCCTTTGACCAAAGAAATCCGCTGTGTGAGGTCAACGTTGACAGCTCATAATACGAGTCACAAATGGTCAGAGGGGGAAACAATGGTTTGGGAACACCGAGTATCAAAAAGCAAGCACAAGGAGCTTCAATACGTTGTGGCACAGTGTGGATACCATGCACGATGACCAACCAAAGTAGGCATATGTCACTGACCATGACCAAATAAAGGCACTAAGTGTGGTAAACCTTGGCCACTGATAACACGAGTTACAAATGGTCAGGGTGGAAGATAATGATTTGTGAATACTAGTTATTTACTAGCAAGTACAAATACCTTCAATATGTAGTGGCACAGTGTGGCTACAATGCACAGTGACCAACCAAAGTATGCATATGTCACTAACTTTTAGCAAAGAATTTCACTTAGTGTTGTCAACATTTACAACTCAAAACACGAGTCACTGATAGTCAGAGGGGGTAACAATGGTTTGGAAACACTAGCTGTCAACAAGAGAGCACAACGAACTTCGATACGTAATGACACAGCGTGGTAACCATGTACAGTGACAAACCAAAGTAGGCATGTGTCACAAACCATGACCAAACGGATTTCACAGTGTGTGGTCAACGTTGAAAACTCATAACACGAGTCACAAGTGGTCAGTGGGGGAGACCATGGGTTGGGAACACTAGTTATCAACTAGCAAGTAGAAATATTTTCAACAGTAGTGGCACGGTGTGGCTAGCGTGCACAGTGACCAACCAAAGGATGCATATGTCACTGACTATGACCGAAGAAGTCCACTATGTGTGGTTAACATTGAAAACTCATAACACGAGTCACAATTTGTCGGAGGGAGAGACAATGGTTTGGGAGACCTATGTATCAACTAGAAAGGACAAAGAACTTCAATACGTAGTGGCACGGTGTGGCTACTATGCACACCAAACAACCAAACTAGGCATATGTCACTGACCATGACCGGATAATTTCAATATGGGTGGTAATCGTTGACCAACCATAACACAAGTAACAAACGGTCAGGGGAGGAAACAATGCTACGGGAATATCAGTTCTCAACTAGCAAGTACAACGACCTTCAGTCAATAGTAGCACGGTGTGGCTACCATGTACAATGACCGACCAAAGTAGGCATATGTACTGCCTTTGACCAAAGAAATCCGCTGTGTGTGGTCAACGTTGACAACTCATAATACGAGTCACAAATGGTCACAGGGGGAAACAATGGTTTGGGAACACCGAGTACCAAATAGCAAGCACAAGGAGCTTCAATACATTGTGGCACAGTGTGGATACCATGCACGATGACCAACCAGAGTAGGCATATGTCACTGACCATGACCAAATAATGGCACTAAGTGTGGTAAACCTTGACAACTCATAACACGAGTCACAAATGGTCAGGGTGGAAGATAATGGTTTGTGAATACTTGTTATCGATTAGCAAGTACAAATACTTTCCATGTGTAGTGGCACAATGTGGCTACAATGCACAGTGACCAACCAAAGTACGCATATGTCACTGACCATGAACAACGAATTTCACTTCATGTGGTCAACATTTACAACTCACAACACGAGTCACTGATAGTCAGAGGGGGTAGCAATGGTTTGGGAACACTAGCTGTCAACAAGAAAGCACAAAGACCTTCGATACGTAATGACACGGCGTGGTAACAATGTACACTGACAAACCAAAGTAGGAAGGTGTGACAAACCATGACCAAACGGATTTCACTGTGTGTGGTCAACGTTGAAAACTCATGGCACGAGTCACAAATGGTCAGTGGGGGAGACCATGGGTTCGAAACACTAGTTATCAACTAGCAAGTAGAAAGATTTTCAACAAGTAGTGGCACGGTGTGGCTAGCGTGCACAGTGACCAACCAAAGGATGCATATGTCACTGACTACGACCGAAGAAGTCCACTATGTTTGGTCAACATTGACAACTCATAACACGAGTCACAAATGCTCAGAAGGAGAGACAATGGTTTGAGAACTCTATGTATCAACTAGAAAGGACAAAGAACTTCAATACGTAGTGGCACGGTGTGGCTACGATGCACACCAAACAACCAAACTAGGCATATGTCACTGACCATGACCAGATAATTTCAATATGGGTGGTCAACGTTGACCAACCCCAACACAAGTCACAAACAGTCAGGGGAGGAAACAATGATATGGGAATGTCAGTTCTCAACTAGCAAGTACAACGAACTTCAGTCAGTGGTAGCACGGTGTGGCTACCATGCACAATGACCGACCAAAGTTGGCGTATGTACTGCCTTTGACCAGAGAAATCCGCTGTGTGTGGTCAACGTTGACAACTCATAATACAATTCACAAATGGTCAGAGGGGGAAACAATGGTTTGGGCACACCGAGTAACGAATAGCAAGTACAAGGAGCTTCAACACGTTGTAACACAGTGTGGATACCATGCACGATGACCAACCAAAGTAGGCATATGTCACTNAACTCATAACACGAGTCACAAATGGTGAGGGTGGAAGATAATGATTTGTGAATACTAGTTATTGACTAGCAAGTACAAATACCTTCAACATGTAGTGGCACAGTGTGGCTACAATGCACAGTGACCAACCAAAGTATGCATATGTCACTGACCATGAACAAAGAATTTCACTTCATGTGGTCAACATTTACAACTCACAACACGAGTAACCGATAGTCAGAGGGGGTAACAATGGTTTGGGAACACTAGCTTTCAACAAGAAAGCACAAAGACCTTCGATAAGTAATGACACAAAGTGGTAACCATGTACAGTGACAAACCAAAGTAGGCATGTTTCACAAACCATGACCGAACAGATTTCACAGTGTGTGGTCAACGTTAAAAACTCATAACACGAGTCACAAATGGTCAGTGGGGGAAACCATGGGTTGGGAACACTAGGTATCAACTAGCAAGTAGAAAGAGTTTGAACAAGTAGTGGCACGGTGTGGCTAGCGTGCACAGTGACCAACCAAATGATGCATATGTCACTGACTATGGCCGAAGAAGTCCACTATGTGTGGTCAACATTGATAACTCATAACACGAGTCACAAATGGTCAGAGGGAGAGACAATGGTTTGGGAACCCTATGTATCAACTAGAAAGGACAAAGAACTTCGATACGTAGTGGCACGGTGTGGCTACTATGCACACCAAACAACCAAACTAGGCATGTGTCACTGACCATGACCAGATCATTTCAATATGGATGGTCAACGTTGACCAACCATAACACAAGTCACAGACGGTCAGGGGGGGAAACAATGCTATGGGAATATCATTTCTCAACTAGCAAGTACAACGACCTTCACTCAGTAGTAGCACTGTGTGGCTACCATGCACAATGACTGACCACAGTAGGCATGTGTACTGCCTTTGACCAAAGAAATCCGCTGTGTGTGGTCAACGTTGACAACTCATAATATGAGTCACAAATGGTCAGAGGGGGAAACAATTGTTTGGGAACACCGAGTATCAAATACCAAGCACAAGGAGCTTCAATACGTTGTGGCGCAGTGTGGATACCATGCACGATGACCAACCAAAGTAGGCATATGTCACTGACCATGACCAAATAATGGCACTAAGTGTGGTAAACCTTGACAACTCATAACACGAGTCACGAATGGTCAGGGTGGAAGATAATGATTTGTGAATACTAGTTATTGACTAGCAAGAACAAATACCTTCAATATGTAGTGGCACAGTGAGGCTACTATGTACAGTGACCAACCAAAGCATGCATATGTCACTGACCATGAACAAAGAATTTCACTTCATTTGGTCAACATTTACAACTCACAACACGAGTCACTGATAGTCAGAGGGGGTAACAATGGTTTGAGAACACTAGCTGTCAACAAGAAAGCACAAAGACCTTCGATACGTAATGACACGGCGTGGTAACCATGTACAGTGACAAACCAAAGTAGGCATGTGTCACAAACCATGCCCAAACGGATTTCACAGTGTGTAGTCAACGTTGAAAACTCATAACACGAGTCACAAATGGTCAGTGGAGGAGACCTTGGGTTAGGAACACTAGTTATCAACTACCAAGTAGAAAGATTTTCAACAAGAAGTGCCACGGTGTGGCTAGCGTGCACAGTGACCAACCAAAGGATGCATATGTCATTGACTATGACCGAAGAAGTCCACTATGTGTGGTCAACATTGACAACATATAACACGAGACACAAATGGTCAGAGGGAGAGACAATGGTTTTGGGAACCATATGTACCAACTAGAAAGGACAAATGTCTTCAAGACGTAGTGGCGCGGTGTGGCTACTATGCACACCAAATAACCAAAGTAGGCATATGTCACTGACCATGACCAGATAAAATCAATATGGGTGGTCAACGTTGACCAACCATAACACGAGTCACAAATGGTCAGGGGAGGAAACAATGCGATGGGAATATCAGTTCTCAAATAGCAAGTACAACAACCTTCAGACAGTAATTGCACAGTGTGGGTACCATGCACAATGACCGACCAAAGTAGGCATATGTACTGCCTCTGACCAAAGAAATCAGCTGTGTGTGATCAACGTTGACAACTCATAATACGAGTCACAAATGGTCAGAGGGGGAAAAAATGGTTTGGGAACACCGAGTATCAAATAGCAAGCACAAGGAGCTTCAATACGTTGTGTCACAGTGTGGATACCATGCACAATGACCAACCAAAGTAGGCATATATCACTGACCATGACCAAATAATGGCACTAAGTGTGGTAAACCTTGACAACTGATAACACGAGTCACAAATGGTCAGGGTGGAAGATAATGATTTGTGAATACTAGTTATTGACTAGCAAGTACAAATACCTTCAATATGTAGTGGCACAGTGTGGATACAATGCACATTGACCAACCAAAGTATGCATATGTCGCTGACCATGAACAAATAATTTCACTTCATGTTGTCAACATTTACAACTCACAACAGGAGTCACTGATAGTCAGAGGGGGTAACAATGGGTTGGGAACACTAGCTGTCAACAAGAAAGCACAAAGACCTTTGATATGTAATGACACAGCGTGGTAACCATGTACAGTGACAAACCAAAGTAGGCATGTGTCACAAACTATGACCAAACGGATTTCACAGTTTGTGGTCAACGTTGAAAACTCATAACACGAGTCACAAATGGTCAGTGGGGGAGACCATGGGTTCGGAACACTAGTTATCAACTAGCAAGTAGAAATATTTCCAACAAGTAGTGGCACGGTGTGGCTAGCGTGCACAGTGAGCAACCAAAGGATGCATTTGTCACTAACTATGACCGAAGAAGTCCACTATGTGTGGTCAACACTGACAACTCATAACACGAGTCACAATTGGTCAGAGGGAGAGACAATGGTTTGGGAACCCTATGTATCAGCTAGAAAGGACAAAGAACTTCGATACGTAGTGGCACGGTGTGGTTACTATGCACACTCAACAACCAAACTAGGCATACGTCACTAACCATGACCGGATAACTTCAATATGGGTGGTCAACGTTAACCAACCATAACACGAGTCACAAACGGTCAGGGGAGGAAACAATGCTATGGGAGTATCATTTCTCAACTAGCAAGTACAACAAACTTCAGTCAGTAGTAGCACGGTGTGGCTACCATGCACAATGACGGACCAAAGTAGGCATATATACTGCCTTTGACCAAAGAAATCCGCTATGTGTGGTCAACGTTGACATCTTATAATACGAGTCACAAACGGTCCGAGGGGGAAACAATGGGTTGGGAACACCGAGTATCAAATAGCAAGCACAAGGAGCTTCCATACGTTGTGGCACAGTGTGGATACCATGCACAATGACCAACCAAAGCAGGCATATGTCACTGACCATGACCAAATAATGGCACTAAGTGTGGTAAACATTGACAACTCATAACACGAGTCACAAATGGTCAGGGTGGAAGATAATGATTTATGAATACTAGTTATTGACTAGCAAGTACAAATACCTTCAATATGTAGTGGCACAGTGTGGCTACAATGCACAGTGACCAACCAAAGTATGCATATGTCACTGACCATGAACAAAGAATTTCACTTCATGTGGTCAACATTTACAACTCACAACACGAGTCACTGATAGTCAGAGGGGGTAACAATGGTTTGGGAACACTAGCTGTCAACAAGAAAGCACAAAGACCTTCGATACATAATGACACGGCGTGGTAACCATGTACAGTGACAACCCAAAGTAGGCATGTGTCACAACCCATGCCCAAACGGATTTCACAGTGTGTGGTCAACGTTGAAAACTCATAACACGAGTCACAAATTGTCAGTGGGGGAGACCATGGGTTGGGATCACTAGTTATCAACTAGCAAGTAGAAAGATTTTCAACAAGTAGTGGCACGGTGTGGCTAGCGTGCACAGTGACCAACCAAAGGATGCATATGTCACTGACTATGACCGAAGAAGTGCACTATGTGTGGTCAACATTGAAAACTCATAACACGAGTCACAAATGGTCAGAGGGAGAGACAATGGTTTGGGAACCCTATGTGTAAACTAGAAAGGACAAAGAACTTCAATACGTAGAAGCACGGTGTGGCTACTATGCACACCAAACAGCCAAACTAGGCATATGTCACTGCCCATGACCAGATAATTTCAATATGGGTGGTCAACGTAGACCAACCATAACACAAGTCACAAACGGTCAGGGGAGGAAACAATGCTATGGGAATATCAGTTCTCAACTAGCAAGTACAATGACTTTCAGTCAGTAATAGCACGGTGTGGCTACCATGCACAATGACCGACCAAAGTAGGCATATGTACTACCTTTGACCAAAGAATTCTGCTGTGTGTGGTCAACGTTGACAACTCATAATACGAGTCACAAATGGTCAGAGGGGGAAACAATGGTTTGGGAACACCGAGTATCAAATAGCAAGCACAAGGAGCTTCAATACGTTGTGGCACAGTGTGGATACCATGCACGATGACCAACCAAAGTAGGCATATATCACTGACCATGACCAAATAATGGCACTAAGTGTGGTAGACCTTGACAACCTATAACACGAGTCACAAATGGTCAGGGTGGATGATAATGATTTGTGAATACTAGTTATTGACTAGCAAGTACAAATTGACTTGAGGTGCTCTTCACAAAGAAGGAGGTCGTCATCGGTAAAAAGGGCAAAGGTGATGTGATTGCGCGTGCCAAGAGGGAGGAGGACTTGTACCTGCTATGCGCGAAGATCCTCAGCAGCCGGGTGGGGTCCAACGCCGCCAATCTTGCAACGAAGGACGGAGGAGACCTGGACCTATGGCACCGCCAACTCTGCCACATTTCTCCATCGACAGTGAAGGAGTTGGCTAAGAGGGAAATGGTGCGGGGTCTCCAAATCAGCGGCCTTGATGGAACCAAGGAGATCGTGTGTGAGCCATGCATCATTGGCAAATCAACTCCGCAGCTGTTTGTCGCCAAGGGGACGCGTACATCGGCAAAACTGGTCGTGGTACACACAGATGTGTGTGGACCGCTTGAGAGCTCCATCGGCGGAGCTCGCTACTTCCTCACCTTCATTGATGACCACAGCCGGAAACTCCACCTCTACCCAATGAAGCGGAAGAGTGAGGTCTTTGCGTGCATGCAGGAGTTTGTGGCTGATGTGGAGCGGCAAACAGAGTTGAAGGTGAAGGCGTTCCGGAGTGACAACGGCGGTGAATATGCGGGGTGCCTTGGGTGGATGAAGAGCAAGGGAATTGACTGGCAAAAAACAACTCCACAGTCCTCACAACAGAATGGTGTCGCAGAGAGA
Source organism: Penium margaritaceum (assembly GCA_023375785.1). Taxonomy (NCBI): domain Eukaryota; kingdom Viridiplantae; phylum Streptophyta; class Zygnematophyceae; order Desmidiales; family Peniaceae; genus Penium; species Penium margaritaceum. The sequence goes on from SZWC01000074.1 coordinate 410,713, forward strand.
GCAAATCATACAATCCTTAACATGGTGCGATCCATGTTGAGCGACGCCGGCCTTACACAACAGTAATGGGCGGAGGCGGCAAGGACAGCAGCGTACATCATGAATCTCATGCCGACCAAGCCACTGAAGGACAAGGAGAGCAATGCGTGGAAGACGCCACAAGAGGTGTGGAGCGGGAGGAAGCCTGCTGTGGGTCACCTCCGCATGTTTGGTTGTATTACACATTCAATGGTGTAGGCACGTGAGGGACGGAGCAAGCTGGACCCGCGTACCCGCCGGTGTATTTTCCTTGGATATGAGAGCGGAAGCAAGGCGTATCGGCTCTTTGACCCAAGGAGGCAGCAGATTGTGCGGAGTCGCGACGTCACGTTCGACGAGAAAAGCCGTTGGACAGACAAGGAGGCAGGTCTATCCAAGAGGGGGGAGTGGATGCCACTCCTTGAGGGAGAGACGCTAGAGGAGGTGAATGAGGGTGACATCCTCGCATCACCACCAACTGGAGAGCATTGCCTGAGGGATGGGCGAGCGGCAGACTATATTCCGGCCAGTTCGGATGAGTAATCCGAAGCATCAGAGATGGACGTGGAGGTGGGGAGTCAACAGATGTCTCCAAGGTCTCCAAGAGAGGGGGAGCAGGCGCTTGGAGAGGATGGCGCCATAAGGGGACAGCAACAACAACAACCGCCTCAAGAGCCCCGTACGAGTAACCGTGTGTGAAGAAGGACAAAAAGGTATGATGCCGACAAGGGAATTTGGACTGGATTTCCACAAGCCTTCTTCACGCAAGAGGAGCCTCAATCTGTAAAGGAGGCACTGCAGCGGAAGGATGAGGCTGAGTGGGGGGGAGCAATAAAATCTGAGCTTGCCTCCCACGAGGAGAACGGCACTTGGGAGCTGGTTGACCAGCCGGAGGGCGAGAAAATCATCGGCTCCAAGTGGATCTTCCGGAAGAAGCTCACAAAGGAGGGGAAGGTGGAGCGGTACAAGGCGCGGCTGGTGGCGAAAGGATATGCCCAGAGANTATGCCATGGTGGCGACGCGGCCTGACCTTGCCTTTGCTGAAGGACAAGTGAGCCGCTATGTTGCTGATCCGAGGTCGCTACATTGGCAAGCGGTGAAGAGAATCCTCCGCTACTTGAAGGCAATGACACATTCGCGACTTGTGTTTGAAGGGGGAGCACGGTCTGACTCCCTCGAGTTGGTTGGCTACTCTGATGCTGACTGGGCAGGTGACGTTGATGACCGCAAGTCAACATCAGGCTATGTTTTTGTGCTTGGTGGTACAGCCGTGTCTTGGGCAAGCTGGAAGCAGGACAGTGTGGCTCTATCCAGCACTGAGGCGGAGTATATTGCGCTCGCGGAAGCCGCAAAGGAGGCACTATGGCTGCGGCGATTGCTCAAGGAGATTGGGGTGCTGCAAAAGAAGCCAACGGCACTCAATGTTGACAACATGAGTGCCATCAGCCTGACCAAGAACCCTGTGCTACACCGGAGGACCAAGCACATAGAGATCCGGCGTCACTTTGCACGAGACCTTGTTGCAAAGGGTGATGTGGTGCTTGTACACTGCGGCACAAAGCACATGCTTGCTGATGCCATGACAAAGGCGCAACCCAAGGACAGGCATGATGCTACTTGTATGGAGCTTGGGCTTTCCCAAGCCTCTTGAGGTGTTGGCTCCGCATGGACAACTGCCATGGGTGACGCGCAAGGGGGAGATTGTTGGAATGATGCTCCTCACCATGGCAGGAGTGACTCCAAAAAGGAACACTAAAAAGACAAGCCTTAGTGGCTTAGTGGTTAATGGTGTCCACCTCTAGAGGCAGGGGCCCAGGTTCAAGTCCCACAAGATGAGATTATGCCCTGCCTCAAGGGAGGTGGAAAATAGATGCCAAGGAACTAGCTCAACCTCTAGAGTTCCTCTTTAAGTTTCTAGAGGGCCAGGTGAGGGTCCAGGAAGGTGGCAAACCTTCTAGAAGGGGTGACTTGTCCTACAAGGCATCTAGAGGTGTCTTGGTCTTCTGGACACCTTCCCTCCTACTGGAAGCAAGCTGAGGAATCTAGGAAGGGGAAGAAGCTTCTAGAGGAGGGAAGGGATGCCTTCCTAGGTGGGAAAAGGAAAGCCTACCAAGGAGCACTCTAGAAGCCATAGAATCTGCTAGGAAGCTCCAAATCTGGCATGCTTTGGTGTTCTGGAAAGCTTAGATCAGTGGCTATAAAATGCCACTGCTTGTGAGCCTTGATCAAGTGTTCATTTCCAGTCAATTGAAGCTAAAACTATTGCCACAATCTCTGACCGGATTTTGCCATCCTTGGAACCAGTTGCCTCCACAGTTTCGGTCTCTCCAAAAACAGTTGGTGGTGTGAACCAGCCACTGCTAGGGACCCTCGAGGGTGCACACTCACCCTTAGGCCAACAATCTGGCTTGCTCCACCGTTCTCTGGCTTGCTCCACATTTCTTTGGCCTACTTCATCTTTCTCACACCTGCTTCTCCGTTCTCTGGCTTGCTCCACCTTTCTCTGGCCTGCTCCACATTTTTCTGGCCTGCTCCACCTTTCTTTGGCCTGCTCCACCTTTTTCTGGCTTGCTCCAACTTTCTCTGGCTTGCCCCACCGTTCTCTGGCTTGCTCCACTATTTTCTGCCTTGCTCAACCGTTCTCTGGCTTGCTCCACCGTTCTCTGGCTTGCTCCACCATTCTCTAGCTTGATCCACCGTTATCTGGCTTGCTCCACCTTTCTCTGGCCTGCTCCACCTTTCTCTGGCCTGCTCCACCTTTCTCTGGCTTGCTCCACCTTTCTCTGGCTTGCTCCATTGCTCTCTGGCTTGCTCCACCTTTCTCTTGCTTGCTCCACCGTTCTCTGGTTTGCTCCACCGTTCTCTGGCTTGCTCCATCTTTCTCTGGCTTGCTCCACCATTCTCTGGCCTGCTCCACCTTTCTCTGTTATGCTACACCTTTCTCTGGCTTGCTCCACATTTCATCGGCTTGCTTCACCATTCTCTGGCTTGCTCCACCTTTCTTTGGCTTTCTCCACCTTTTTCCGGCTTTCTCCACCATTCTCTGGCTTGCTCGTCCTTTCTCTAGTTTGCTCAATAATTTTCTGGCCCCGTCCACCTTTCTCTTGCCTGCTCCACCTTTCTCAGGCTTGCTCCACCTTTTTCTGGCTTGCTCCATCTTTCTCTGGATTGTTCCACATTCCCCTGGCTTGCTCCAACTGTATCTGGCTTGCCCCACTTGTTCCTGGCTTGCTCAACCTTTCTCTGGCTTGCTCCACCTTTTTCTGGCTTGCTCCATCTTTCTCTGGATTGTTCCACATTCCCCTGGCTTGCTCCAACTGTATCTGGCTTGCCCCACTTGTTCCTGGCTTGCTCAACCTTTCTCTGGCTTGCTCAACCTTTCTTTGGCTTGCTCCATCATTTTTTTCTTGCTCCACCATTCTCTGGCTTGCTCAAACTTCCTCTGGCTTTCTCCACTTTTCCATGGCTTACTCAACCGTTCTCTGGCTTGCTCCACCTTTCCCTGGCTTGCTCCACCTTTCTCTGGCTTGCTCCACCATTCTCTGGCTTGCTCAAACTTCCTCTGGCTTTCTCCACTTTTCCATGGCTTACTCAACCGTTCTCTGGCTTGCTCCACCTTTCCCTGGCTTGCTCCACCTTTCTCTGGCTTGCTCCACCTTTCCCTGGATTTCTCCACTTTTCCCTGGCTTGCTTCATCCTTCTCTGGCTTTCTCCACCTTTCTCTGGATTCCTCCACCCTTCTCTGGCTTGCTCCACATTTCTCTGGCTTACTCCACCTTTCCCTTGCTTGCTCCATCTTTCTTTGGCTTGCTCCACCTTTCTCTGGCTTTCTCCACTTTTCCCTGGCTTGCTTCATCCTTCTCTGGCTTTCTCCACCTTTCTCTGGATTCCTCCACCCTTCTCTGGCTTGCTCCACATTTCTCTGGCTTACTCCACCTTTCCCTTGCTTGCTCCATCTTTCTTTGGCTTGCTCCACCTTTCTCTGGCTTGCTCCACCTTTCTCTCGCTTGCTCCACCTTTCTCTGGATTACTCCACCTTTCCCTGTCTTGCTCCACCTTTCCCTGGCTTGATCCACCTTTCCCTGGCCTGCTCCACCTTTCTCTGGCTTGCTCCACCTTTCTCTCGCTTGCTCCACCTTTCTCTGGATTACTCCACCTTTCCCTGTCTTGCTCCACCTTTCCCTGGCTTGATCCACCTTTCCCTGGCCTGCTCCATCTTTCCCTGCCTTGCTCCATCTTCTTCTGGCCTGCTCCACCTGTCTCAGGCTTGCTCCACCTTTCTCTGGCTTACTCCACCTTTCTCTGGCCTGCTCCACCGTTCTCTGGCTTGCTCCACCTTTCTCTGCCTTTCTCCACTTTTTTCTGCCTTGCTCCACCTTTCTCTGGCTTGCTCCACCTTTATCTGGCTTCCTCCACCTTTTCCTGGCTTGCTCCACCTTTCTCCGGCTTGCTCCACCTTTCTCTGGCCTGCTCCACCTTTCCCGGGCTTGCTCCATCTTTCTTCGGCTTGCAGCACCTTTCCCTGGCTTACTCCAATGTTTTCTTGCTTGCTCCACCTTTCTCTGGGTTTTTCCACCGTTCCCTGGATTGCTCCAGCTTTCTCTCTCTTGCTCCACCTTTCCCTGGCCTGCTCCGCCTTTCCATGGCTTGCTCCACCTTTCTCTGGCTTTCTCCACCTTTCACTGGCTTGCATCACCTTTCTCTGGCTTGCTCCACCGTTCTCTGGCTTGCTCCACCATTCTCTGGCTTGCTCCACCTTTCTCTGGCTTGGTCCAACTTTCTCCGGCTTTCGCCACCGTTCTCTGGCTTGCTCCACCTTTCTCTGACTTGCTCAACCTTTCTCTGGCTTGCTCCACCATTCTCTGGCTTGCTCCACCTTTCTCTGGCTTGGTCCAACTTTCTCCGGCTTTCGCCACCGTTCTCTGGCTTGCTCCACCTTTCTCTGACTTGCTCAACCTTTCTCTGGCTTGCTCCACCTTTCTCTGGCTTTCTCTACACTTCTTTAGCTTGCTCCACTGTTCTCTTATTTGCTCCACCATTCTCTGGATTGTTCCATCGTTCTCTGGCTTGCTCCACCTTTCTCTGGCTTTCTCTACACTTCTTTAGCTTGCTCCACTGTTCTCTTATTTGCTCCACCATTCTCTGGATTGTTCCATCGTTCTCTGGCTTGCTCCACGTTTCTCTAGCTTGCTTCACCTGTCTCTCACTTGCTCCATCGTTCTCTGGTTTACTCCACCTTTCTCAAACTTGCTCCACCTTTCCATGGCTTGCTCCTCCTTTCCCTCGGTTGCTCCACCTTTCACTGGCTTGCTCAACCGTTTTCTGGCTTGTTCCACACTTTTTGGCTTGCTCCACCTTTCCATGGCTTGCTCCTCCTTTCCCTCGGTTGCTCCACCTTTCACTGGCTTGCTCAACCGTTTTCTGGCTTGTTCCACACTTTTTGGCTTGCTCCACCATTCTCTGGCTTGCTCTACCTTTTTCTCACTTCCTCAACCTTTCCCTGGCTTGTTCCACCTTTCTCTGGCTTGCTCCACTGTCCTCTGGCTTGCTCCACCATTTACTGGCTTGCTCCACCTTTCTCTGGCTTGCTCTACCTTTTTCTCACTTCCTCAACCTTTCCCTGGCTTGTTCCACCTTTCTCTGGCTTGCTCCACTGTCCTCTGGCTTGCTCCACCATTTACTGGCTTGCTCCACCTTTCTCTGGCTTGCTCCACCATTCTCTGGCTTGCTCCCTCAATTTCTGGCTTGCTCCATCTTTCTCTGGATATTTCCACCTTTCTATGGCTTGCACTACCTTTCTCTTGCTTGTCCCACCTTTATCTGGATTACTCCACCTTTATCTTGCTTGCTCCACTATTCTCTGGCTTGCTCCACCTTCCTCTGGCTTGCTCCACTGTTCTTTGGCCTGCTTCACTTTTTTTTGGCTTGCTCCACCTTTTGCTGGCTTCCTCCACCTTTCTCTGGCTTGCTCCACCTTTCTCTGGCCTGCTCCACCTTTCCCTGGCTTGCTCCACCTTTCTCTGGCTTGCTCCTCCTTTCCCTGCCTTGCTCCAGGATTATCTGGCTTACTCCACCTTTCTCTGGCTTGCTCCACCTTTCTCTGGCTTGCTCCACCTTTCTATGGCTTGCTCCACCTTTCTCTGGATTGCTCCACCATTCTCTGGATTGCTCCACCTTTCTCTGGATTACTCCACTTTTCCCAGTCTTGCTCCACCTTTCTCTGGCTTGCTCCATCTTCCTCTGGCTTGCTCCACCTTTCTCTGGCTCACTCTACCGTTCTTTGGCTTGCTCCACTGTTCTCTGGATTGCTCCACCGCTCTCTGGCTTGCTTAAGCGTTCTCTGACTTGCTTCACCGTTCTCGACCTTGATTCACCTTTCTCTGGCTTGCCCCACCTGTCTCACGCTTGCTCAACCATTCTCTGGCTTGCTCCACCTTTCTCCAGTTTGCTCCACCTTTCCTGGGCTTGCTCCACCATTCTCTAACTTGCTCCACCTTTCCCTGGCTTCCTCCACCTTTCTCTGGCTTGCTCCATCTTTCTCTCGCTTACACCATTTTCCTTGGCGTGCTCTACCATACTCTAGCTTGCTCCACCGTTCTCTTGTTTGCTCCACCTTTCTCTTGCTTGATCCACCTTTCTCTGGCTTGCTCCACCTTTCCCGGTTTTCTTCCAACTTTCTCTTGCTTGCACCACCGTTCTCTGGCTTGTTCCACTGTTTCTGGCTTGCTCCACCGTTCTTTGTCTTGCTCTACCTTTCTCTGGCCTGCTCCACCTTTCCCCGGCTTGCTCCACCTTTCTCTGGCTGGCCCCACAGTTATCTGGCTTGCTCCACCATTTTCTTGCTAGCTCCACCTTTCTTTGGCTTGCTTCACCTTTCTCTGGCTTTCTCCACCTTTATCTGGCATGCTTGCTCACACATTTGCTGGCTTGCTCCAACTTTTTCTGCCTTGCTCCACATTTCTCTTGCTTGCTCTACCTTTCTATGGCTTGCTCCACCTTTCCCCCGCTAGCTCCACCTTTCTCTGGCTTGCTCCATTGTTCTCTGACTTGCTCCACCATTCTCTGGCTTGCTCCACCTTTCTCTGGCTTGCTTCACCTTTCTATGGCTTTCTTCACCTTGCTCTGGTATGCTTTCTTACACATTCACTGGCATGTTTTCTCACAAATTTGCTGGCTTTCTCTGGCTTCATCCACCTTTCTCTGGCTTGCTCCACCTTTCTCTGGCTTGCTTCACCTTTCTATGGCTTTCTTCACCTTGCTCTGGTATGCTTTCTTACACATTCACTGGCATGTTTTCTCACAAATTTGCTGGCTTTCTCTGGCTTCGTCCACCTTTATCTGGCTTGCTCCACCTTTCCCTGGCTTGCTCCACCATTCTCTGGCTTGCTCCAACGTTCTCTGCCTTGTTCCACCTTTCTCTGGCTTGCTCCACCGTTCTCTAGCTTGCTCCACCTTTCCCTGGCTTGCTCCACCATTCTCTGGCTTGCTCCAACGTTCTCTGCCTTGTTCCACCTTTCTCTGGCTTGCTCCACCGTTCTCTAGCTTGCTCCACTGTTATCTGGCTTTTTCCACCTTTCCCTGGTTTGCTCCACCTTTCTCTGGCTTGCTCCATCTTTCTCTAGCTTGCTCCACCTTTCCCTGGCTTGCTCCACCTTTCTGTGGCTTGCTCAACCTATCTCTGGCATGCTCCTCCTTTTCCTGGCTTGCTCCACCTTCCTCTGGTTTGCTCCACCTTTCCCTGGCTTTCTCCACCTCTCTCTGGCTTGCTCCACCTTTCTCTGGCTTGCTCCACATTTCTCTTGCTTGCTTCATCTTCATGTGGCTTCCTCCACCTTTCTACAGCTTGCTCCACCGTTCTCTGACTTCCTCCACCTTGCCTGGCTTGCTCCACCTTTCTTTGGCTTGCTCCACCTTTCTCTGCATTGCTCCACCGTTTTCTCTCTTGCTCAACCTTTCTCTGGCTTGCTCCACCTTTCCCTGGCTTGCTCCACTGATCGCTGGCTTGCTCCACCATTCTTTGGCGTGCTCCACCTTTCTCTGCCTTGATCCACCTTTCCCTGGCTTGCTCCACCTTTCTCTGGCTTGCTCCACCAATCTCTGGCTTGCTCCACTGTTCTTTGCCTTGTTCCACCTTTCTCTGGCTTGCTCCACCGTTCTCTAGCTTGCTCCACTGTTCTCTGGCTTTTTCCACCTTTCCCTGGTTTGCTCCACCTTTCTCTGGCTTGCTCCATCTTTCTCTAGCTTGCTCCACCTTTCCCTGGCTTACTCCACCTTTCTGTGGCTTGCTCCACCTTTCTCTGGCATGTTCCTCCTTTTCCTGGCTTGCTCCACCTTCCTCTGGTTTACTCCACCTTTCCGTGGCTTTCTCCACCTCTCTCTGGCTTGCTCCACCTTTCTCTGGCATGTTCCTCCTTTTCCTGGCTTGCTCCACCTTCCTCTGGTTTACTCCACCTTTCCGTGGCTTTCTCCACCTCTCTCTGGCTTGCTCCACCTTTCTCTGGCTTTCTCCACATTTCTCTGACTTGCTCCATCTTTATCTGGATTCCTCCACCTTTCTATAGCGTGCTCCACCGTTCTCTGACTTCCTCCACCTTGCCTGGCATGCTCCACCTTTCTTTGGCTTGCTCCACCTTTCTCTGGATTCCTCCACCTTTCTATAGCGTGCTCCACCGTTCTCTGACTTCCTCCACCTTGCCTGGCATGCTCCACCTTTCTTTGGCTTGCTCCACCTTTCTCTGGATTGCTCCACCGTTTTCTCACTTGCTCCAACTTTCTCTGGCTTGCTCCACCTTTCCCTGGCTTGCTCCACCTTTCTCTGGCTTTCTCCACCTTTCTCTGGCCTGCTCCACCTTTTGCTGGCTTGCTCCACCTTTCTATGGCTTGCTCCACTGATCCCTGGCTTGCTCCACCATTCTTTGGCGTGCTCCACCTTTCTCTGGCTTGATCCACCTTTCCCTCGCTTGCTCGACCTTTCTCTGGCTTGCTCCACCTTTTTCTGGCTTGCTCCACCTTTCTCAGGCTTGCTCCACCGTCCTCTGCCTTGCTCCACCTTTCTCTGGCTTGCTCCACCATTCTCTAGGTTGCTCCACTGTTCTCCGGCGTGTTCCACATTTCCCTGGTTTGCTCCACCTTTCTCCGGCGTGCTCCATCTTTCTCTAACTTGATCCACCTTTCCCTGGCTTGGTCCACCTTTCTGTGGCTTGCTCCATCTTTCTCTGGCATACTCCTCCTTTTCCTGGCTTGCTCCACCTTCCTCTGGTTTGCTCCACCTTTCCCTGGGTTGCTCTACCTCTCTCTGGCTTGCTCCACCTTTGTCTGGCTTGCTCCACCTTTCCCTTGCTTGCTCCACCTTTCTCTGGCTTGCTCCACCTTTCTCTAGCTTGCACCACCGTTCTCTGACTTGCTCCACCTTTCTCTGGCTTGCTCCACCTTTCCCTTGCTTGCTCCACCTTTCTCTGGCTTGCTCCACCTTTCTCTAGCTTGCACCACCGTTCTCTGACTTGCTCCACCTTTCTCTGGCTTGCTCCACCTTTCTCAGGCTTGCTCCACCTTTCTCTTTCTTGCTCTACCGTTCTTTTGCTTGCTCCACCATTCTCTGGCTTACTCCACTGTTCTCTGGCTTGCTTCATCGTTCTCTGGCTTGCTTCACCATTCTCTGTCTTGCTCAACATTTCTTTGGCTTACTCCACCTGTCTCTTGCTTGCTCCACCGTTCTTTGGCTTTCTCCACCTTTCCCTGGCTTGCACCCCCATTCTATGGCTTGCTCTACCTTTCTTTGGCTTACTCCACCTTTCCCTGGTATTCTCCATTGTTCTCTTGCTTGCTCCACCGTTCTCTTGCTTGCTCCACCTTTCTCTGGCTTGCTCCACCTCTCTCTGGCTTGTGCCACCTCTCCCTGTCTTGCTCCACCTTTCTCTTGCTTGCTCCACCGTTCTCTTGCTTGCTCCACCTTTCTCTGGCTTGCTCCACCTCTCTCTGGCTTGTGCCACCTCTCCCTGTCTTGCTCCACCTTTTTCTGGCTTGCACAACCGTTTACTGGCTTGTTCCACTATTCTATGGCTTGCTCCACCTTTCTCTGGCCTGCTTCACCTTCCTATGGCTTTCTCCACCGTTATATGGCATGCTTGCTCACACATTTGATAGCTTGCTCCACCTTTCTATGGCTTGCTCCACCTTTCTCTGGCCTGCTTCACCTTCCTATGGCTTTCTCCACCGTTATATGGCATGCTTGCTCACACATTTGATAGCTTGCTCCACCTTTCTCTGGTTCGCTCCACTTTTCTCTGGCTTGCTTTACCGTTCTCTGGCTTGCTCCACTGTTTTCTGGCTCTCTTCTCCATTCTCTGGCTTGCTCCTCCTTTCCTTGGCTTGCTTCACCTTTCTCTTGTTTTCTCCACCTTTCTCTGGCATGCTTGCTCACATATTTGCTGGCATGCTTGCTCACACATTTGCTGGCTTTCTCTGGCTTGCTCCACTTTTATCTGGCTTGCTCCACCTTTCTCTGGCTTGCTCCACCTTTCTCTGGCTGGCTCCACCTTTCTCTAGCTTGCTCCACCATTCTCTGCCTTGTTCCACCTTCCTTTGGCTTGCTTCACCGTTCTCTAGCTTGCTCCACTATTCTCTGGCGTATTCCACCTTTCCCTGGTTTGCTCCACCTTTCCCTGGCTTGCTCCATCTTTCTCTAGCTTACTTCACCTTTCCCTGGCTTGCTCCACCTTTCTCTGGCACGCTCCTCCTTTTCCTGGCTTGCTCCACCTTCCTCTCATTTGCTCCACATTTCCCTGGCTTGCTCCACCTCTCACTGGCTTCCTCCTCCTTTGTCGGGCCTGCTCCACATTTATCTGGATTACACCACCTTTCTCTGGCTTGCTGCACCTTTCTCAGGCTTGCTCCACCTTTCTCTGGCTTGCTCTACCATTCTTGTGCATTCTCCACAGTTCTCTGGCTTGCTCCACCGTCCTTTGGCTTGCTTCACCGTTCTCTGACATGCTTCACCGTTCTCTGCCTTGCTCGACCTTTCTCTGGCTTGATCCACCTGTCTCTGGCTTGGTCCGCTGTTCTCTGGCTTGCTCCACCTTTCTCAGGCTTGCTCCACCTTTCTCTAGCTTACTCTGCCTTTCCCTGGCTTGCTGCACCATTCTCTGGCTTGCTCCACCTTTCCCTGGCTTACTCCACCTTTCTCTGGCTTGCTCCAACTTTCTCTAGCTTACTCTGCCTTTCCCTGGCTTGCTCCACTGTTCTCTGGCTTACTCAACTGTTCTCTTGCTTGCTCCACCTTTCTCTGGCTTGCTGAACCTTTCACTGCCTTGCTCTACCTTTCCCTGTCTTGCTCCACCATTCACTGGCTAGCACCACCGTTCTCTGACTTGTTCCACTGTTTCTGGCTTGCTCCACAGTTTTCTGTCTTGCTCTCAGTTTCACTGGCTTGCTCTACCTTTCCCCAGCTTGCTCCACCTTTCTCTGGCTTGCTCCACCGTTCTCTGGCTCACTCCACCATTGTCTGGCTTGCTCCACCTTTCTCTGGCTTGCTTCACCTTCCTCTGGCTTTCTCCACCTTTTCCTAACTTGCTCCACCTTTTTCTGGCTTGCTCCACCTTTCTCTGACTTGCTCCAACTTTCTCTGGCTTTCTCAACCTTTCTTTGGCTTGCTCCACCTTTTTCTGGCCTTCTCCACCTTTCTCTGGCTTGCTCCACCTTTCTCTCGCTTGTTCCACAGTTCTCTGGCTTGCTCCACTTTTCTCTGGCTTGCTCCACCGTTCTCTGCCTTGCTCCAGTTTTTCACTGGCTTGCCCTTCCTTTCCCTTGCCTGCTCCACCTTTCTCTGGCCCGCTCCATATTTCCCTGGCTTGCTCCACCTTTCTCTGACTTACTCCACCTTTCTCTGGCTTGCTTCAATGTTCTCTGGCTTGCTCCACCTTTCCCTGGCTTGCTCCAACATTTTATGGCTTGTTCCACGTTTCTGTGGCTTGTTGTACTGTTCTCTGGCATGTTCCACCTTTCTCTGGCTTCCTCCACCTTTCCCTGGCTTGCTCCACCTTTCTCTGGCTTGCTCCACCTTTATCTGGCCTGCTCCACCTTTCTCTCGATTGCTCCACCTTTGTTTGGATTACTCCACCTTTCCATGGTTTGCTCCACCTTTCTCTGGCTTGCTCCACCTTCCTCAGGCTTGCTCCACCGTTCTCTCGCTTGCGCGACCGATCTCAGGCTTGCTCCACCTTTCTCCGGCTTGCTCCAGCGTCTTCTGGCTTGCTCCACCTTTCTCTGGCTTGCTCCACCTTCCCCTGGATTGCTCCAACTTTCTCTGGCTTGCTCCACCTTTCTCTGGCTTGCTCGACCTTTCTCTGGCTTGCTCCACCTTTCTCTGGCTTGCTCCACCTTTCTCTGGCTTGCTCTACCATTCTCTGGCTTGCTCGACCTTTTTTTAGCTTTCTCCACCTTTCCCTAGATTGCTCCACCTTTCTCTGGCTTTCTGCACCATTCTCTGGCTTGCTCCACTGCTCTCTGGTTTGCTCCACCTTTCTCTGGCTTGCTCCACCTTTCTCTGGCTTGCTCGACCTTTTTTTAGCTTTCTCCACCTTTCCCTAGATTGCTCCACCTTTCTCTGGCTTTCTGCACCATTCTCTGGCTTGCTCCACTGCTCTCTGGTTTGCTCCACCTTTCTATGGCTTTCTCCACCTTCCTCTGGCTTGCTCCACCTTTCTCTCGCTTGCTCCACCTTTATCTGGCTTGCTCCAGCTTTCTCTGGCTTCCTCCACCGTTCTCTGGCTTTGTCTAGCTTGCTCCACCTTTCTCTCGCTTGCTCCACCTTTATCTGGCTTGCTCCAGCTTTCTCTGGCTTCCTCCACCGTTCTCTGGCTTTGTCTAGCTTGCTCCACCTTTCTCTGGCTTGCTCCACCTTTCCCTGGCTTGCTCAAACATTTTCTGGCTTGTTCCACCTTTCTGTGGCTTGCTCCACCGTTCTCTGGCTTACTCCACCTTTCTCTGGCTTCCTCCACCTTCCCCTGGCTTGCTTAACATTTCTCTGGCTTGCCCCACCTTTATCTGGCTTGCTCCACCTTTCTCTGGATTGCTCCACCTTTCTCTGGCTTGCTCCAGCATTCTCTGGCTTGCTCCACCTTTGTCTATCTTGCTCCACCTTTCCCTGGCTTGCTCCACCTCCCTCTGGCTTGCTCCATCATTCCCTAACTTGCTCCATCTTTCTCTGCCTTGCTCCCTCTTTCTCTGGCTTCCTCCAACATTCTGTGGCTCAATCCACCTGTCCCTCGCTTGCTTTGCCATTCTCTGGCTTGCTCCACCTTTCTTTGGCTTGCTCCACCTTTCTCTGGCTTACTCCACCGTTCTCTCGCTTGCTTGACCTTTCTTTGGCTTTCTCCACCTTTCCCTAGCTTTCTCCACCTTTGTCTGGCTTGCTCTGCCATTCTCTGGCTTTCTCTTCCGTTCTCTGGCTTGCTCCACCTTTCTCTTGCTTTCTCCACCTGTCTCTGGCTTGCTCCACCTTTCTCTTGCTTGCTCCACCTTTATCTGGCTTTCTCAACCTTTCTGTGGCTTCCTTCACTTTTCTCTGACTTACTCCACTTTTCTCTGTCTTGCTCCACCGTTCTCTGGCCTGCTCCACTTTTCTCTGGCTTGCTCCACCTTTCGCTGGCTTGCTCCACATTTTCCTGGCTTGCTCCACCTTTCTCTGGCCTGCTTCACCTTTCCCTGGCTTGCTCCACCTATCTCTGGCTTGCTCCAGCTTTCCCTGGCTTTCTCCAACATTTTCTGGCTTGCTCCACCTTTCTCTTGCTTGCTCCACTGTTCTCTGGCTTGCTCCACCTTTCTTTGGCTTGCTCCATCTTTCCCTGGCTTTCTCCACCTTTCTCTGGCTTGCCCCACCTTTCTCTGGCTGTCTCCACCTTTCTCTTAATTGCTCCACCTTTCCTGGCTTACTCCACCTTTCCCTGCCTTGCTCCACCTTTCTCTGGCTTGCTCCACCTTTCTCTGGCTTGCTCCACCTTTCTCTGGCTTGCTTCATCTTTATCTGGCTTGCTCCACCTTTCTCTGGTTTGCTTTACCGTTGTCAGGCTTGCTCCACCTTTCTCTGGCTTCCTCCATTGTTCTCTGAATTGCTCCACCTTTCTCTGGCTTGCTCCACCCTTCCCTGGATTGCTCCACCTTTCTCATGCCTGCACCACCTTACATTATCTTGCTCCACCTTTGCCTGGCTTGATCCACCTTTCTCTGGCTTGCTCCACCATTCTCTGGCTTGCTCCACCTTTCCATGGCTCGCTCCACCTTTCTCTCGCTCACTCCACCTTTCCCCAGCTTGCTCCACCTTTCTGTGGCTTGCTCCACCTTTCTCTAATTTGCTCCACCTTTCTCTAGATTGCTCCACCTTCCTCTGGCTTGCTCCAACTTTCTCTGGCTTTCTCCACCTTTCTCTGGCTTGCTCCACCGTTCTCTGGCTTACTTCACCTTTCTCTGGCTTGCTCCACTGTTCTCTGGCTTGCCCCACCTTTCTCTGGCTTGCTCCAGCGTTCTCTGGCTTGCTCCACTTTTCTCTGGCTTCCTCCACCTTACCCTGGCTTGCTCCACCTCTCTTTAGTCAATTCCATATTTCTCTGGCTTGCTCCAACTTTCCCTGGCTTGCTCCACTTTTCTCTGGCTTGCTCCATCTTTCCCTAGCTTGCTCCACCTTTCTCTGGCTTGCTCAATCTTTCTGTGGCTTGCTCCAACTTTCATTGGCTTGCTCCACCTTTCTCTGGATTGGTCCACCGTTCTCTGGCTTGGTCCTTTCCTTGAATTGCTCCTCCTTTCTCTGGCTTGCTCCACCGTTCTTTGACTTGCTCCACGTTTCTCTGGCTTTATCCACCTTTCCCTGGCTTGCTGCACCTTTCTCTGGCTTGCTCCACCTTTCTCTGGCTTGCTCCACCTTTCCGTGGCTTGCTCCATCTTTCTATGGCTTGCTCCACCGTTCCCTGGCTTGCTCCACCTTTCTCTTTCTTGCTCCACCTTTCTCTAACTTGCTCCACCTTTCTCTGGCTTGCTGCAGCTTTCTCTGGCTTGCTCCACCTTTCTCTGGCATGCTCCACCTTTCCCTGGCTTGCTCCGCCTTTCTCTAGCTTGCTCCACCGTTCTCTGCCTTGCTCCCCTTTTCTCTGGCTTGCTCCACCGTTCTCTAGCTTGCTCCACCATTCTATGCCTTGCCCCGCCTTTCCCTGGTTTGCTCCAGCTTTCTCAGGCTTGCTCCACCTTTCTCTAGCTTGCTCCACCTTTCTCAGGCTTGCTCCACCTTTCTCCATCTGGCTCCACCTCTCTCTGGCTTACTCCAACTTTCATTGGCTTGCTCCACCTTTTCTTGGCTTGGTCTACCGTTCTTTGGCTTGGTCCACCTTTCTTTCGCTTGCTCCACCTTTCTCTAGCTTGCTCCACCGTTCTTTGACTTGCTCCACCTTTTTCTGGCTTGATCCACCTTTCCCTGGCTTGCTCCACCTTTCTCTAGCTTGCTCCACCTTTCTCTGGCTTGCTCCACCTTTCCCTAGCTTGCTCCACCTTTCTATGGCTTGTTCGACCTTTCTCTGGCTTGCTCCACTGTTCTCTGCCTTGCTCCACCTTTCTCAGACTTGCTCCACCGTCCTTTAGCTTGCTCCACCTTTCCCTCCATTTCAGGTGAGCAGGTTTGTGGCTAACCCTGGGCCACAACATTGGCAAGCAGTGAAGCGGATCTTCCGCTATCTCAAAAGGACACGGCAGGTGGGACTTCAGTTTGGATGTCTTGAAGGATCAGACTTGCTGCGACTCGCGTGCTACAGCAATGTAGACTGAGGAGGGCGGATTGACGATAGGAAGTCCACCTCGGGCCTTTTCTGCCTTTTTAACGGTGGTGCGATTTCATGGACGAGCAGGAACAACTCCGTACAACACTCCACAATTCCGTACACCTTTGTACAACTCTGTACAATTCCGTACAACTCCGTACAACTCTGTACAACTCCATACAGAATCGCTACAATTCCGTACAGCTCCGTACAGCTCCATACAATTCCATACAACTCCGTGTAACTTTGTACAACTTTGTAGAACTCCGTACAACTCTGTCCAACTCCATACAACCCCGTACAACTTCGTACAACCCCCTACAACTCTGTACAGCTCTGAACAGCTCCGTACATTTCCTTACAATCCTGTGAAACTCCCTACAACTCCGTACATCTCCATACAATTCCATACAACTCCGTACAGCTCCGTACAACTCCGTACAACTCTGTCCAACTCCATACAACCCCGTACAACTTCGTACAACCCCCTACAACTCTGTACAGCTCTGAACAGCTCCGTACATTTCCTTACAATCCTGTGAAACTCCCTACAACTCCGTACATCTCCATTTTACTCCTTACAGCTTCGTCCAACTCTACACAACTCTGTAAAACTCCGTACAACTCCGTTCAACTCCTTACATCTCTGTACAACTCTGTACAACTCTAAAAACAACTAAAACTCTGTACAACTCCGTACAGCTCCGTACAACTCCGTACAACTCTGTACAACTCCGTACTACTATGTAAAGCTTTGTACAACTCGGTACTACTCCAGACAACTCCGTACAACTCCATACCGCTCCATACAACTCCGTACAACTCTGTAAAACTCCGTACAACTTTGTGCAACTCCGTACAACTCCGTACAACTCTGTACAACTCCGTACAACTCCGTACAACTCCTTACAACTTTGTACGACTTGCTACAACTCGCTACAACTCCATACAACTCTTTACAACTCCGCACAACTCCGTATAACTCTGTATAGCTCTGTACAACTCTGTAGAACTCTGAAAAACATTGTACAGCTCCGTACAACTCCGTACAACTCTGTACATCTCCGTACAGCTCCGTACAAATCCGTACAACTCCATAAAACTCCATATAGATTTGCTAGAACTCCATACAGCTCCGTACAGCTCCATACAACTCCGTACAATCCCATACACTTTTGTACAACTACGTACAACTCCGTACAGCTCAGTACAACTCCATACAAATCCATAAAACTCCATACAACTCTGAACAAATTGCTACAACTCCGTAAAAACTCCGTACAACTCCGTACAGCTCAGTACAACTCCATACAAATCCATAAAACTCCATACAACTCTGAACAAATTGCTACAACTCCGTAAAAACTCCGTACAACTCTGTTCAACTCCGTATAACTTTGTACAACTCCGTAAAACTCCGTACAGCTCCCTTCAACTCCGCACAACTCCATACAACTCTGAACACCTTCATACAAATCCGTACATCTTTTCTACAACTTGCTACAAATCCGTAATGCTCTATACAGCTCCGTAAAACTCCGTACAACTCTGTTCACCTCCGTACAACTCTGTACAACCTCCTACAACTCCCTATAATCCCTACAACTCTGCACAACTCAGTACAACTCCGTACAACTCCGTACAACTCCATACAATTCCGTACTACTCCTAACAACCCCGTTCAACTCTGTACAACTCCCTATAACTCCGTAAAACTCCTTACTACTCTGTACAACTCCATACAACTCCGTACAACTCTGTAGAACTCTGTACAACTCCGTACAACTCCGTAATACTCCGTAAAACTCTGTACAACTCCGAACAACTCCGTACAGCTCTGTACAACTCCGTACAACTCCATACAGCTCCGTACAACTCCGTAAAATTCTCTTTCCAACTCCGTACAACTCCATACAACTCCGTACACCTCCGTATAAATATTTACAACTCTGTAAAACTTGCTACAACTCAAGAAAACTTTCTACAACTCTGTTCAACTCTCTACAACTCCATACAACTCTGTACAACTCCGTACAACTCCATACAACTCCGTACAGCTCCGTACAACTCCGTACAACTCCGGACAGCTCCGTACAACTCCGTACAACTCCGCACAAATCCGTACAATGCGCTACAACTCGCCAAAACTCTGTAAAAATTTATACAACTATGTACAACTCCATGCTACTCTGTACAAATCCGTACAACTCCATACAACTCCATACAATTCCGTACAACTCCGTACATCTCCGTATAACTCCGTACAACTCCGTACAACTCTGTACCAAATCGTACAACTTGTACAACTCTGTACAAGTTGTTACAACTCTGTACAATTCTGTACAGCTCCGTACAGCTCTGTAGAACACTGTACAGCTCCGTACAACTCCGTACAACTCTGTGCAATTTTGTACAACTCCGTACAACTCCGCAAAACTCCATACTACTGCCTATAACTCCCTACAACTTGCTACAAATCCGTACAACTCCATACACCTCCATACAACTCCGTAAAACTTCTTATAACTCTGTACAACTCCGTACATCCCCGTACATCTCCGTACAACTCCGTACAGCTCTGAATGTTTTCATAAAACTCTTTACAACTTTGTACAACTCTGTACAAATCGCTACAACTCCGTACAACTCCATATAGGTCCATACAACTCCATGAAACTCTGTACAACTTTATACATTTTCATACAACTCAGTACAACTCTGTATAACTCCGTACAACTCTGTACAAATCGCTACAACTCCGTACAACTCCATATAGGTCCATACAACTCCATGAAACTCTGTACAACTTTATACATTTTCATACAACTCAGTACAACTCTGTATAACTCCGTACGACTGCGTACAACTCTGTACAAATCGCTACAACTCTGTACAACTCCGTACAACTCCGTACAACTGCGTACAACTCTGTACAACTCCGTACAACTCTGCACAACTCCGTACAACTCTGAACAAATTTGTACAACTCCGTACAACTCTGTACAACTCCGTACAACTCCGTACAACTGCGTACAACTCTGTACAACTCCGTACAACTCTGCACAACTCCGTACAACTCTGAACAAATTTGTACAACTCCGTACAAACCTGTAAAACTCCGTAAAACACTGTACAACTCCGTACAACTCTGTATAACTCCGTACAGTCATGTACAACTCCATACAACTCCGTTCAAATCTGTAAAACTCCGTACAAGTCTGTCCAACCCCCTACAACTCCGTGCAACTCCAGACACCTCCATACAAATCCGTACAACTCGCTACAACTGACTACAACTCACTAAAACTCGGTACAACTTGCTACAACTCCATACAACTCTGAACAACTCCGTAAAACTCCATACAAATCCGTACAACTCGCTACAACTGACTACAACTCACTAAAACTCGGTACAACTTGCTACAACTCCATACAACTCTGAACAACTCCGTAAAACTCCATACAAATCCGTACAACTCCATACAACTCAGTACAACTCTGTACACATTTGTTCAATTCTGTACAACCCTGTACAAATTGCTACCACTCCGTACAACTTCGTACAACTCTGTACAACTTTGTACAACTCCGCACAACTCAGTATATCCTTGTACTACTCTGTACAACTCCCTACAACTTGCTACAACTCTGTACAACTCCATACAACCACGTACAACTCTGTACAACTCCGTACGGATCCATACAACTCCGTACAACTCCGTATAACTTACTACAACTCTGTACAACTCCCTACAACTTGCTACAACTCTGTACAACTCCATACAACCACGTACAACTCTGTACAACTCCGTACGGATCCATACAACTCCGTACAACTCCGTATAACTTACTACAACTCTGTACAACTCCGTACAACTCCGTACAAATTTGTACAACTCTGTACAGCTCCGTACTACTCCGTACAACTCTATACAACTTGCTATATTTCCGTACAACTCTGTACATCTCTGTAGAACTCTATAGAACTCCGTACAACTCCGTACAACTCCGTACAAATTTGTACAACTCTGTACAGCTCCGTACTACTCCGTACAACTCTATACAACTTGCTATATTTCCGTACAACTCTGTACATCTCTGTAGAACTCTATAGAACTCCGTACAACTCTGTACAACTCTGTACAATTTTGTACAACTCTGTACAACTTCGTACAACTCGCAACAACTTGCCACAACTCTCTAAAAATTTATTCAACTCCGTACAACTCTGTATAGCTCTGTTCAACTTTGTACAACTCCGTATAACTCCGTACATCTCCGTACAACTCCCACAACTCCGTAAAACTCTGTAGAACTTTGTACAACTCCGTACAAATCCATACAACTCCGTATAAACCACTACAAATCTGTAAAACTCCGTACAGCTGTCTATAACTCCGTGCAACTCCGTACAATTTTGTACAACTCCGTACAACTCCGTACAAATCCATACAACTCCGTATAAACCACTACAAATCTGTAAAACTCCGTACAGCTGTCTATAACTCCGTGCAACTCCGTACAATTTTGTACAACTCCGTACAACTCCGTACAGCTCCGTATAACTCCTTACAACTCTATACAAATTGTTACAGCTCCGTACAACTCTGTTGAGCTCCGTACAGCTCCGTGCAACTTCGTACAACCTCATTAAACTCTGTACTACTCCATGCAACTCCATAATAATTATCTACAACTTGCTACAACTTCGTACAACTATGTACAGATTTATACAACTCCGTACAACTCCCCGCAACTCTGTACGACCCCCTACGACTTTGTACAGCTCCGTACAGCTTTGTACAACTCCTTACAACTCTGTACAACTCTGCACAACTCCGTACAACTCCGTACAAATCTTTATAACTCCATCCAACTCCGTACAACTCTGTCCAACTCGCTACAACTCTGTGCAACTTGCTACAACTCCGTGCAACCCGCTACAACTCCGTGCAACTCTGTACAACTCCGTACAACTCCGTACAACTCTGTACACCTCCGCAAAACTCCGTACAACTCCGTTCAACTTGGTACAAGTCGCTACAACTTCGTACAACTCCTTACAGCTCCATACAACTCTGTACAACTCCGTACAACTTTGTACCACTCTGTACATCTCCGTACAACTCAGTACAACTCTGTACAAATCTGTACAGCTCTATACAACTCTGTTAGAATTGCTAAAAATCCATACAACTCCGTAAAACTCTATACAACTTTGTACAACTCCGTACAACTTTGCACAACTCTTTACAGCTCTGTACTACTCCACACAACTCCGTACAACTCGTTACAACCCCGTACAAATCTGTAAAACCCGTAAAACTCTGTCAAACTCCGTACAACTCCATACATACAGATCCGTAAAACTCCATACGACTCCGTATAAATTTGTACAACTCTGTACAGCTCGGTGCAACTCCGTACAGCTCTCTACAACTCCGTACAACTTGCTATACTTCCGTACAACTCAGTACAACTCCGTACACCTCCGGACATCTTCATACAACTCTGTACAACTTTGTACAACTCCGTACAGCTCTCTACAACTCCGTACAACTTGCTATACTTCCGTACAACTCAGTACAACTCCGTACACCTCCGGACATCTTCATACAACTCTGTACAACTTTGTACAACTCCGTACTACTCCATACAACTCTGTACAACTCTGTAGTGCTCCTTCAACCCTGTACAACTCCGTCCAACTCCATACAACTCCATAAAACTTTGTACAACTCCGTACAACTCGCCACAACTCGCTACAACTCCCTATAACTCTGTACATACCTGTATATCTCCGTACAGCTCCGTACAGCTCTGTAATGTATTGTACAACTCCGTACAACTCAGTACAATTCCGTATGACTTTGTACAACTGCGTACAAATCTGTACAAATTGCTACAACTCTGTACAACTCCGTACAACTCCGTACAACTCTGTACAACTCCGTATAATTCATGACAACTCCATACAACTCCGTACAACTCCATACAACTCTGTACAACTCTTTACAACTCCCTACAACTTGCTACAAATCTGTACAACCCCGTAAAACTTCGTAAAACTTGGTACAACTCTGTACAACTCTGAAGAACTCCGTACAACTCTGTACAAATCTGTACAACTCCGTAAAACACTGTACCACTCCGTACAACTCTGTTTTACTCTGTATAACTCTGTACAGTCCCGTACAACTCCATACAACTCTGTTCAACCCCGTACAACTCCGTACAAGTTCTTTTAACCCCGTACAACTCCGTACAACTCCATACAACTCTGTACTACTCCGTACAACTCCTTGCAACTCCGTACAGATCCATAAAACTCTGTACAAATCCGTCAACCCCGTAAAACTCTGCACAACTCCGTAAAACTCCATGTAGCTCCGTATAACTTTGTACAACTCGATACAACTCTGTACAATGTGTATTACTCACTACAACTTCATACAACTCCGTAAAACTACGTACAACTCCGTACCGCTATGTACAACTCCGTACAACTCTGTACAACTCTGTACAACTCACTACAGCTCCGTACAACTCCATACAACTCCGTACAACTCCGTAAATGTCCGTACAACTACGTACAACTCCGCACAACTCCATAAAACTTCGTAAAACTGCGTACAACTCCGTACAAGTATGTACAACTCTGTACAACTCTGTATGGCTCCGTACAATTCCATTCAACTGCATGCCACTCCGCACAACTCCATAAAACTTCGTAAAACTGCGTACAACTCCGTACAAGTATGTACAACTCTGTACAACTCTGTATGGCTCCGTACAATTCCATTCAACTGCATGCCACTCCACACAACTCCATACCTCTCCGTACAATGTTTCTTCAACTTGCTACAAATGCATACAACTCCGTACAGTTCCTTACAATTCTGTACAACTCCGTACAACTCCTTACAACTCCGCACAACTCCATACCTCTCCGTACAATGTTTCTTCAACTTGCTACAAATGCATACAACTCCGTACAGTTCCTTACAATTCTGTACAACTCCGTACAACTCCTTACAACTCCGTACAACTCCGTAGTACTCCTTAAAACTCCATACAACTTCGTACAACTCTGTACAACTCCGTACTCCATATAATTCCATACAACTCCGTACAATTCCGTACAACTCTGTACAACTCCGTACAACTCTGTACAGCTCTGTATAACTCCGTACAACTCCGTATAACACCGTAACTTTCCGTACAATACTGTACAACCGTGTACAACTTTGTACAACTTCGTAGAACTACATAAAACGCCATAAAAATCCATGCAACTCCGTATAACCTCATAAAACTTGCTACAAATCTGTACAACTCCGTATAACTCTGTACAGGTCTGTAAAACTCTTTCCAACTTTGTACTGCTACGTCCAACTCTATACAACTCCGCACAACTCTGTACAGATTGCATCAACTCCATACAACTCCGTACACCTCCGTCCAACTCCGTACAACTCTGTACAACTCCGTACAACTCTGTACAACTCCGTACAGCTCCGTCCATATCCGTACAACTCCCTACAACTCCATACAGCTCCATACAATTCCGTACAACTCGCTACAACTCGCTACAACTCGGTACAACTCACTACAACTCCAGACAACTCCGAACAAGTCCGTAAAAATCCATACAACTCCGTACAATGCCGAACAACTCAGTACAACTCTGAACAAATTTGTATAACTCCGTACAACTCTGTACAAATTGCTACAACTACGTACAACTCCGTACAACTCCATACAACTCCGTACAACTTTGTACAAGTCCGTACAACCCAGCATAGCTCTGTACTACTCTGTACAACTCCGTACAACTCGCTAAAACTCCGTACAACTCCATACAACTCCGTACAGCCATGTACAACTCCATACAACTCCGTACGGATCTCTAGAACTCCGTGCAAATCCATACAACTCCGTGCCACTGCGTATAATTTGCTACAACTCTGTACAACTCCGGAAAACCCCGTACAACTTTATACAACTCTGTAAAACTCCGTACTACTCTGAGCAGCTCTGTACAACTCCGTATAACTTTGTACAACTTGCAACATTTCTGTACAACTCCATAGAACTCTGTACATCTCCGTACAACTCTGTACAACTCCGTACAACTCTGTAAGACTCCGTACAACTTCCTACAACTCTTGAAAACTCCGTACGACTTGCTACAACTTGCTACAACTCTCTACAAATTGTTTCAACTCCGTACAGCTCTGTACAGCTCCGTACAACTTTGTACAACTCTGTACAACTCCGTACATCTCCGTACAATGCCTAAAACTCCGTAAAACTCTATAAAACTTTGTACAACTCCGTGTAAACCGCTACAAATCCGTACAACTCCGTATAGCTGTCTACAACTCCGTGCAACTCCGTACAACTCTGTACAACTCCATACAACTCAGTACGACTCCGTNCTGTAAGACTCCGTACAACTTCCTACAACTCTTGAAAACTCCGTACGACTTGCTACAACTTGCTACAACTCTCTACAAATTGTTTCAACTCCGTACAGCTCTGTACAGCTCCGTACAACTTTGTACAACTCTGTACAACTCCGTACATCTCCGTACAATGCCTAAAACTCCGTAAAACTCTATAAAACTTTGTACAACTCCGTACAACTCCGTGTAAACCGCTACAAACCCGTACAACTCCGTATAGCTGTCTACAACTCCGTGCAACTCCGTACAACTCTGTACAACTCCATACAACTCAGTACGACTCCGTACAACTCTGT
The DNA here is from genome assembly GCA_023375785.1 of Penium margaritaceum. NCBI lineage: Eukaryota > Viridiplantae > Streptophyta > Zygnematophyceae > Desmidiales > Peniaceae > Penium > Penium margaritaceum. The sequence continues at coordinate 435,292 of SZWC01000074.1, forward strand.
ACAACTCCTTCCAACTCTACACAAATCGCTACAGCTCTGTACAACTCCGTACAGCTCTGTACAGCTACTTACAAGTCTGTACAACACCGTAAAACTTTGTAAAGCTCCGCACAACTTTGTACAACTCCATTAAACTCCGTACAATTCCATGCAACTCCATAATAATTTTCCAAAACTTGCTACAACTCCGTACAACACTCCACGACTCTGTACAACTCCCTGTGACTCTGTATAGCTCCGTACAGCTTCGTACAACTCCGTACAACTCCGTACAGCTTCGTACAACTCCATACAAAACCGTACAGCTCTGTATAACTCTGTACAACTCTGTACAACTCTGTATAACTCCGTACAAATCTGTATAACTCCATCCAACTCCGTACAACTCCGTCCAACTCGCTACAACTCCATGCAACTCGCTACAACTCCGTGCAACTCGTTACAAATCCGTGCAACTCCGTACAACTCCGTACAACACCGTACAACTCCATACAACTCCATACACCTCCGTAAAGCTGCATACAACTCCGTACAAATCAGTACAGCTCGGTACAAATTGCTACAACTCCGTACAACTCCATAAAGCTCCATACAACTCCGTAAAACTTTCTACCACTCTGTACAACTCCGTACAACTCAGTTCAACTCTGTACAAATATGTACAGCTCTGATCAAATCTGTAGAAATCGCTAAAACTCCATACAACTCCGAACAACTCCGTACAACTCTGTACATCTCCGCACAACTCTGTACAACTCTGTACTACTCTGCACAACTCCGTACAACTTGCTACAACTCCGTACAACTCTGTATTGCCCCGTACAACTCTGTTCGACTCCATACAACTCCGTACAGATCCGTACTACTCCGTACGACTTCATACAACTCCTTACAACTCCATACAAGTCTCTACAACTCCGAACAACTCCATACGACTCCGTACAACTTCGTTCAACTGTGTACAACTTGGTACAACTCCGTACAGCTTTGTACAACTCCGTACAACTTGCTGTATTTCCGTATAACTCCGTACAACTCCAGACATCTTCGTACAACTCCGTACAACTTTGTCCAGCTCCGTACTCCATGCTCCTCACTTCTCTCTCATTCTGTCTCCCTCACTCTCTCTCTCCCTCTCTCTCCCTCTCTCTCTCCCTCTCTCTTTCCACTACCTTTCTCTCTACATCTTCTCTCTCTCTCTCTCTCTCTCTCTCTCTCTCCC
>SZWC01000074.1:440233-452368 GCA_023375785.1 Penium margaritaceum
TCTGTGTGTGTGTGTGTCTCTCTTTCTCTCTCTCTCTCTCCCTCTCTCTCTCTTGTCAGAAAACGGCCCCCAGGTGGAGGCAGTTCCAACGTGACCCGACGGGTCTACTGTGTTCATGGCTTCTTTTGTGCAGGTTCTGAGTCTAAGTGTGAGCTTTCTAGTTGCCTCACGCTATGTTTCTGGGAGTTGAAGGCAATTGTGAGAAAGTCATTTTGGCGAAGGGAATAACGCGATTTTGCATTAGTTTTTGAACATGGACAGGATCTGAACATTTGTGGGGCTAGTCATGAGCTCTCAAATGCACCAAACCGTGCGGGATTCGGATGATGGTAGCTCCCGCTACGTCAGCCGAAGCACAGTACCCCAAACCAGCCGCGCACTCGGCGGCGCGCACCACGTCGCCCACCGAGGCACCTTCACACATCAAGGACCCATCAAAGCGCCATTCTTGAGGCGCAGTTGTCCCTACGCGTAGTGGTGGCGCCCCTTGCGCCTTTGGGTTCTGTTTTGATGACTTAATCATCGAGTTTGGTGATGGGGTTGGATGTGGGTCGAAACCTGTTCGCGGACCTGCAGTCCGAATTTTTACGAAGTCCCCGAGTAGCAAACTGTACTCCTGAGTTCCGGACTCCGAGCCAGGATTTTGGCTGAGTCCCTCAGTAACAAACTGCACTCCTGAAATCCGGCGGATCATCCACCGGACGCCTCGGCAGATCTTCCGGAGCAAAATCCCCAGATGGCATTTTGTCACTCGTTCCGGTCAATTATTCACCGGAAGTCGAACCGCGGGCGGCTCCCAGAACTGTCGCGCACACCCCAACTTCGGAAGCCGATACATCCCTCGTTACTAGTCCGATTCCGGTGAAACAACTTCCACCGGATTCAGCGACTTGTCAACTTTTAGGGGCAATCCTCCATTTGAGGATCCAAGTAATCCTTGAGTCGCCAGATTCGTCGACGAGGATTTTCCTCTCTCTGGCGGCTCGTCGGCGCCTCCCGACGCCGCACTTGGGCATGCAGAGGGGAAAATACTCAACATCCCTCTCTCTCTCTCTCTCTCTCTCTCTCTCTCTCTCTCTCTCTCTCTTCCCTTTCTCTTGCTTCCCTTTCTCTCTCCCCTTCAGCCTTTCCTCTGATCCTCCCTTCTGTTACCCAACACTTTCCTTCCCTCTTGCCTTTATTATCCCTCCTGCCTTCCCTCCCTCCGAGCCTTTTTTTTTCTCTCTCTCTCCCTTCTGGTCTCTCTGTCCTTTCTTCATCCTCCAATCTCTTGTCCAGATTCACCCTTTTTCCTTCTCTTCTCCCCGCTTCCTCTTTCACTGCTCTGGTCTGTCCGCTCTCCTCACCTGCCCTTCTTGTTCTGCTCCCTGGTCCCCGGCCCCGTGAGTGCGTCCCGCTGTCTCGGTCCTCGGGTCCCCGGGTGCGCCCTGCCTTCTCTTCTTTTCCGGACTATGTCTCCAACTCTCGGTGAGCTCGTTCCTTGTTTGTTGTTGTGTTTTGTTTCTTCCTTTGTGTGTGCTGTATGCGAGCAGCAGTTGCGTGCAGCAGCAGCAGCAGCAGCAGGCAGAAGCAGCAGCTTGCAGCAGCCCGCAGCAGCAGTAGCCCGCAGTAGCAGCAGCAGCAGTAGCGTGCAGCAGCAGCCCGCAGCAGCCCGCAGCAGCAGCGAGCAACAGCCATAGCACGCAGCAGCTGCAGCAGCGTGTAGCAACAGGAGTAGGCTGTAGCAGCCGCAGGAGCGAGCCGTAGTAGCAGTTAGCCACAACAGCCGCAGCAGCTCGCAGTAGTAGTAGCTACAGCTACAATTGTAGCCGCAGCAACAGCAGCAGTAGCAGCAGCCGCAGCCGCAGCAGCAGCAACTGTAGTGACAGCAGCAGCAGCAACGGTAGCAGCAGTAGTAGCAGCAGCACCTGCAGCAGCAGTTACAGCGGCTACAGCAGAAGCTACAGCGGCTGCAACAACAGCAATAGCAGTGGCGGCCCCAACAACCGCCGCTACTGACGTCAGCACCCCTCTGCTGACGTCACTGCTTACATCTTCAACCAAAGAAAACGAAAAAGGGGAGAAAGGGAAGGGGGAGGACAATCAAAGGGGTGAGTAGAATTCCCACCGCTTGAAGCCACTACTGATATCAGCAACACAAAGACAAAAAAAACACAAGGGACACCAAACCATGGCTGGTAGCCCCAGTGACGAGGGGTCCTCCTCTGTTGGGGGGACCCTCACCCCCCCCTTTCTTGCAGCGACTGCAACAGCAGCAGCAGCAGCAGCAGCAGCATCAGCAGTAGTAGCAGTAGCAGCAGCAGCAACAACAACAACAGCAGCAGCAGCAGTAGCCCACTGGTGTCGTTGGCGGTAACCCTGATCCCCTCGTCGCTCTTCAGCAACGGCTTGCCGCCTTGACGCAGCAGCTTGCCGCGCTACAGCCAATAGCCTCCCAGACTGCCACCAGTGCGCCACCGCCGTTCATCCCTCTAGGGTATGCCAGCCCAGCTGTGTCTGCTGTCACGTACTACCTGGCACAACAGCAGACTCAGCGCCAGCGGCAGACATTGACCTCCGTCCTTGGCCCCACTCTGGGCACCGGCCGCAGGCAGAAGGACTTTGAGACGCCGCCGCCGCCGCTTCAGGCCGGCGAGCAGTTCTGGAGCTAGGAGCTCAGCTTTCGGATCCGGGCGCAAGGTGAGGGCCTGTGGGCATACTACACCCTCCCTTACGACTCCACCCAGGCCGACCAGCTGTATGACGCTGGTCACGCCGTCCGTGCCCTCGTCCAAGTCGCCCCTCCAACTTCCCGCCTGGCCCTAGAGCCTTTCCTTGGTGACTTCACCTCTGGCAACATCCCAGACCCTGCAGCCGCATGGCACGTCCTCACCACGCCCCATCGCCTGTCCAGCGACACTGAGATCAGCCGTCTGCTCCAGGAGTTCAACTCGCTGCACATGGGGGAGACCGAGACGGTCACTGCCTACTGGCAGCAGGTGGAGGAAATCCTTCGTCGTCTCGGCAAATCTGCTCCACCTCCACTGTCCGTGCTCCTCACCATCAAGTGCGTCACCACCAGCGCGTACGCGGACGTGTTCATGCACTACCCCCAGGACGTCCTCTCCACCATGGCGGCCCAGGGCACCCTTATGCCCTGGGCATACGAGCTCTTCCTCCGCATTGAGGAAGCTTGCCAGGAGTCCGAGCTCCATTGCACGCAGGCTCTTGCATCCCTTGCCGTCGCCTTCCTTGTCATTGCCTCCGTGGCCGTCGCTTCCCTCGCCGTAGCTACCTCATCCTCTTCGGGGAAGAAGAAGAAGAGCCGAAACAAGAAAGGCAAGGGTCCGCCACAACAGCAGCAGCAGCAGCCGTCGACCGAGTACAGCGGTGGTGGCTTGGTCTGCCATAATCGTAGCCAGCCCGGGCACAGGTGGTACACGTGCCCTCTCCCAACAGACAAGGAGCGTGTCATCGCCACCATGCGTTGCCAGCATGAGCGCCGTCTCGCCTCTGCCGCCGTCACCGCTGCTGGTCCTGACACTTCGACCTCGCCCAGCAGCTCCGCCCCTCCGACAGCTCTGCCAGTCCCGCAAACACCCGCGCCGCAACAGTACTATCCATAGCCGTCGGCGCCTCCGTTTCCGTCGCCGGCACTGTCCCTCCCTTATCCAGACTCCGGTGCCGTCACTCCACACTCGGTCTACACTCCCAAACCGTCCTCCCATGAGCGTCAGCTGGAGTAGTTCATCGCACTCCAGCTCGGCCTGACGCGCCCTCCTCCCCAGGGAAGTGAGAGTTGCATCACCTCCTGCTCTCCTGCCCCGCCTTGCATGACTGAGACTGATATGCGGTCGTGTCCCGTTTCCGAATCTGTCGTATCATCTCCCATGGTCTCCTCTACCCTTTCCTATGACGACGTTGCATGGCTTGACGATTGGCAGTCTCGGTTCGCGCCTCCTTCCACCACGTCCGCGTCCCTTGCTTGCTGCCATGTGACCGTTAGCAATCTGGCGACCCCAGTCCAGGACCCCGCTGAGACCTGGATCATCGACTCCGGGGCCACGCATCACATGACGGCCTCTCGTGAGGCCTTCAGTATGCTCGGTCCTGTAGGCGATGTCTCCGGAAGGGCTCCGGACAGGTGTTTCCTGTCCGTGGTGTTGGCGTTGTTCGTTTCCGTGGTCCTGCCGATGACATCTTTCTGATCGACGTCCTCTTTGTCCCTGGTCTCGAGCTCAGCCTCCTGTCCGTCACTGCACTTGACCGCATGAGCATGGACGTTGTGCACTCGCGTGGTGTTGGCACTGTGTTGCTACGTCCGTCTGGTCTCGTTGTCCTGCACACCACTACCCGTGGAAACCTATGGCATGTGCCCCGTCTCTCCTCCTCCCCTTCCGTCTCCTCCCCGTCGACCGCCACAGGCCATGTGTTTGTCACCAGCACGCTTTCCCCCTCGCACACTCGCCTCTTACACCGTCCCCTTTGCCACGTCCACTCTGCCGCCGTAGACAGCATGCTCCGTACCCAGCCGGCCAAGGGCCTTGACCCGGAGACTTTCCCCCTCCCGTGCCCCACCAAGTACATTGATTGCGCTCAGGGGAAGATGCACCGGTCCACGTATCATCTGTCTTCCTCCCGTGCGTCCGCCCCTCTTGACCTTGTCCATTCGGATGTCATGGGCCCTCTCCCCACCGAGTCCGTCAGCGAGCACGGCCGCTATGTCCTCACCCTCACTGACGACTACTCTCGCTACCGCTCGGTAGTCTGCCTTTGGCAGAAGAGCGATGTTGCCCGCACCATCCAGGACTGGCTTGTCCTTGCGGAGCACGAGTGTGGCCGCCCTCTTCGCCGCTTTTGCTCCGATCGCGGTGGTGAGTACATGGGCGAGGCCACGACCTTTCTCACCTCACGCGGCATCCACCATGAGACATCTACGCCCTACACGCCCACCCAGAATGGTGTTTCCGAATGGTGGAACCGTACCATGGCCGACGCCGGCCGTACCATGCGGGTCGAGTCCGGTCTCTCCGATGGCTTCTACTTTGAAGCCATGGCCTACATGACCTGGGTCTCGAGCCAGACTCCCCACGGTCTCCTTCCCTGCCAGTCCATGCCTTACTAGCATTGGTGCGGTCAACGCGCTGACCTCTGCCCGGCTCGCGTCTGGGGCTGCGTGGCCGTGGTGTGGCTACCCGCCCCGTAGCAGGGCGGCAAGCTCGACCCGGGCGGACGTACCTACACCTTCCTCGGTGTCTTTCGTCAGTCCAAGGCCTGGCGCTTCTGGGATCCCTCCCGGCACTGCATTGTCGAGTCTCAAGATGCACTCTTCTTCAAGGACCTGTTTCCTCGCGACCTCATTCACTCCGGCTCGTCTAAGTCTATCCTGTCGCATGGGGGAGTGAGTCTGTCCTCCGTCCTATCGCTTCTGGGTGACACATCCCCCAGTCCCTCTAAGCCGTCAGCCCCAGTCGCGTCTGTTAGTCCCTCCGAGCCAACAGCCCCAGTCGCGTCCGCTGGTCCCTCTGAGCCGGTAGCCCCAGTCGCGTCTTCCGGCCCCACCGAGCCCACGGTCCCAGTCGTGTCCGCTCATCTCTCCAAGCCGACAGCCCCAACCGCGTCTGCTGGTCCCTCCACGTCGGCAGTCCCTGTCGTGTCTGCTGGCCCCTCCGGTCCGGCAGTCCCAGACACGCCCGCCAGTCCCTCCAAGCCAGCAGCCCCAGTCGTGTCCGTTGGTCCCTCCGGACCGGCACCCCCAGTCGTGTCCGCTGGCCCCTCCGGACCAGGAGCCCCGGTCGTGTCCGCTGGCCCCTCCAGTTCGGCAGTCCCAGACGTGCCCGCCAGTCCCTCCGGGCCACCAGCCACTGTCGCGTCCGCCGTCCCATCTGGGCCAGCTGCCCCAATTGCATCCGCTGGCCCCTCCGGGCCAGCAACCCCGTCTGCCTCCATTGGCCCGTCGAACTCAATGCCATCTCATGCCCTACCACGCTACACACATGGCACAGGCGGCAGCCTTCGACCCAGACCGTTGACGAGCGTGCGGACTGTCGCACCACGCTCCATGGCGCCTCGACCCCCCGTGGCTCCACGTGTCTCCACTCCCACGGTCGTGAGTGGGGATCCTGGCACCAAGGCCCTCGGCTTGACCACCTCGACCATCATTGTAGACCTTCACCCGGGCTCCACACCGGGCTACGCCATGCTCAATCACGAGCATCGGCACGATGTCGTGGCTGCACTCGCGCCCATCCCACCAGGGGCTCAAGATGCACACGCTCTCTCAGTTCGTTCCACAGCACGCCCAGAGGACCCAGCCACCCTGCGCGAGGCACGAGCCTCTCCTGAGACCCCACACTGGGACGCTGCCTGTGCCGATGATCTCGCTGCTATCCGATAGCACCATGTGTACGACCTCGTCGACCTTCCTCCAGGTCAGAAGGCCATCGGCGCCAAGTGGGTTTTTCGGCGCAAGTGGAAGCCCGACGGGTCCTTGGACAAGTACAAGGCCCGCCTTACAGCCAAAGGGTTTGCCCAGATTCCTGGGGTCGACTACGACCAGATCTTTGCCCCAGTTGGCCGGTTCTCCACTAGCCGGGCGCTCTTTAGCCTGGTCGTCTAGCATGGGTGGGAGCTGCATCAGATGGATGTGAGCAACGCGATTCTCCATGGCTCACTGGAGGGTGAGGAGCTCTACATGGTGCAGCCCCCAGGCTTCGACGACGGCACTAGGAGAGTCTGGCGACTGCGTAAGGCCCTCTATGGCCTGAAGCAGTTGCCTCGGTGCTGTAACCAAGAAATCAACAGCACGGTCCTTCAGGGCGGACTCCAGCGCACCATCGCTGACCCCACACTGTTTGTCAGTGTGTGAGGCCAGACTTTCGCCGCTGTTCTGGTTTACGTCGACGATCTCCTCATCGCGTCGCCAGACACGTCTGCCATCCAGCGCGTCAAGGACTTGCTGCACGCCGCCTACCAGATGAAGGATCTCGGATCTGCCAGAGTCTTCCTGGGCATGGAGCTCGAGCATGATCGCTCCCAGGGCGTCCTGCACATCCACCAGGCCGCCTATGTGCAGACTCTGTCCACCCGCTTTGCGGAGGACATGTCACTCGTGCCGAGCGCATCCACACCCATGTCACCCGATGGCCATGTGAAGCTGAAGAGTCCTGACCCGGCCATCATGGGGGAGCCAGTTGACGTGACCACGTACATGCGAGTCCTCGGGTCACTGATGTTCCTCGCGACGACGACGCGTCCAGACATCGCGTTCGTCGTCAACCTCCTGGCCTAGTTCTCTCAGGAGCCGCGTCACCTCCACTACGAGGCCGCGATCGGAGTACTGCGATATGTTGTCTCGACTCCTCGGCGAGGTCTCATGTTCCGCCGTCAGCCGTCTGTGGTCGCGGTGGGATACACCGACAATGAATGGGCCGGCAGTCCGGACGGTAAGAATCGCACAGGCTGGATCTTTCTGCTTGGCGGCACAGCTGTGTCCTGGCGCAGTGGCAAGCAGGGTGCATTACACGCAGCACTGGTGAGGCTGAGTATGTGGCTCTTGGCTCAAGCGCATGTGAGAGTGCGTGGCTACGTCGTCTGTTGTCCGAGTTCCGTCAGCCTGTCGCATCCATCACGTTGCATTGTGACAATGAGAGTGCCATGGCCATCGCCGACAATGACGGTATGCATCACACACGCACAAAGCACATCAACGTTGAGTATCACTACGTGCGTTCGTTGTTGGATGACGGCAGCATCAGCATCGTGTGGGTTGAGACAGCACGACAGTTGGCTCACTTCTTGACCAAGGCACTGAAGCGTGACTCGTTCAAGAAGGCTGTGAGTTCGGTCGGCGTGTGTCCGTGAGTTGCTCTCGTTGTCCCTGCTTGCATCTCTGCGTGGTCTGGGGGAGTCCGGTCGTTGTCTGTGTCTCTGCCCGCACATGTGCACTACGTCTGTGAGTCATGGGGGAATGTTGGTTTTCGTGCATCTCTCATTGTACTCAGTTGTGTCCTCCCGGCTTGTGTTCATCGGCGTGCTGATGACTGACGACGAGACTCGACGCTGCTGGAGTGTCGTGCGGTGGAGCCGACGCGCGCTGAGGCCCACGCACCGTTCGCTGAAGCCTCCTCCCTACGGCGATGCGCTCAGCTCTATCGGCAGGCCTCCGCGGCGATCGAGCCGCCGGCGGTCACTGCCACTGCAAATGTTGTTTCCATGCACTCAGCTCTGTTTCTGGTTGTGGCATTGTGCCTGCATCGTCATGCTATGCCTAGGGTTCCATGTCTCTTGCTGTGTGGCCCTGCTTGGCGTCACTGACTGTCGTAGGCACTACCCGGGTTTGGGCAGCCATAACTCTTTGCTGCTTTTTTTCTAGCTGATTCTGACTGCACGACTGCGTTCGCAGCGTCGGTGTTATGGTATGGTCCAGTTTTCAAGCAAAACGGACGACGTCCGGGTTTTGGGCTGTCGGGCATCTGGCAGGGCTCACCGAGAAAACCATGTCTGCCAGAAAGCAGGTCTAGGACTATTCTCTGATTGGCTGGTTAGCTGAGTAACAAGTTCTAAACTAGTGGGGGGGGAGCTATAACTTGGAGGGGTCTCCCATTGTTGCTCATTTTTCATTCCTAATCAGTCACTTTCAGTTTTCAGCTGCTTTCTGGCGCTAACACTAGCGCGTGCGTTTCTGAGTAACAAACCCAAAGCTTCCAGACTTAGACTCTACAGCAGCAGACTGAGGGGGCAGCTGACTTAAGCAACAAGCGTGGAAGCCCGCACACTGCATCAACAACGCTGCTGCCCCAACCTGGTGCCTAGGTTTTCCAGCTGCTCACCCACCCCACCAATTGTGAGTTCACCATTTCTGTGGTAGTGGGTTAGCTTCTGTCGGTCCCACCCACAGCTCTAATCTCTCCTCATTCCACAACTTGTGTGTCACCGTCAATTTTCCCTGAACCCACCTCTGCCTGTCAAATGACATCCCCCTCCCCCCCTTTCTCCCGGGTCATTCTCCCTCTTCCCCTCCCTGTGCCCATCTCCCATACACCATAATGACATCATGGAACGCCTGCTGATCCACGTTGAACAGCGCCCACACACTGAACAGGACCCCAGGAAAAGCACAGCGTTAGGTCCACAGGAAATTTCAAACAAAAAAGAACGGGCTCCTCAAGTTGGAGCCTGAATTTTGGGGTCAGAAAGTACAACTAGTAAGAGAATCTAATGTCACTACGGTAGAAGTACCATTTCCTCTCCCCATTGCTTGCCTCTGAAAGACTAGTCCACAACTGTGATGGAAATTGAGGTGCAAGATTGAATCTTGAGGCCGATTTGAACAATGAAATGTTTCAAGCAAAAAAATTGTCACGATGCCTTGTTTTCAGCTCAGTTTTGGTCTGGTAGCTTGTGGAGATTTCTGGAGCCTTGACGTTGAGGGCGAAATCTACAAGCGAAAGTTTTGGAGGGGGCATTTCTTGAGCCCAAATGTTTATCATAGGCTCACGAGAATCCCAAGAGCGCTGAGGGCTTCAGAGACGAGGATGACACTTTTGTGCTTAGCAGCGGTATGCTGGCCGGTTAATCGGTTTAACATGCTTTTGTGATCAAAAGAAGTTGATCTCATGACTCCATGGCGTTGGGGTCCACGTTGCTTGGCCTGCACATCGCAAGGGACATAGTGCATGAAACGCAGCACAACAGGGTATGTGGTGTTCACTGCAATGACTACTGGCAGGTGGGCTGCATCATCACACTGTGTGATGCGGCCCACCAGGCTATGTGTCTGTACGTCGACTCTGAATCAGCTAGATCTTGCGACATTCTTGCAGAATCAAATGGTAAATGAGCTGCAGTTGCGGTGGTAAAGCGTGCCAGATTTGCTTGCTGAATAAGCTGCTACAAATGTCGGTTTGCAAGACCTACAAATAGCTTTACCACAGCAACATCCATCCAACTTCAAACAAACCTCCACATGATCAGCAAGCAAATGGTCTACATCTGCATGGCTGCACCACGGCAACAACACACACGCCATAACCCGGTCCCAAAACCGAACCCAAAGCCAGACCCGAACCCAAACCCGAACCCAGCCGAAACTGAAACAAGAGCCCAAACCAGGACCCAACCCCAACTGCGAACCCGACTCTGAACCCAGACCCTGACCTGAACCCAAACACCAATTCCCAATTTCATTACCTGAGAACACTTTGTGGTCCGTCTGCCCGGCCTGCTCTGGCTGCTGTGCTGCCTCCTCCTGCCTTGCGCCTACGTGCCTCTTCCTCGCCGTCATTGGCACGAGTAGAAGCCGAGGCAGCGATGGCTGCAGGGTTGGCGGTGCGTGCAACTGTGGACACGCCGTCGACAAACTTAGTGCGGAAGATGACATTGGCGTTGTTGAACATCCCCTCCTTCAGCGACACAACGATGAACTGCAAGGGAGATGACGGGGCAGAAAAAAACAAGACACAGGGCAGAAGAAACCAACATGCTTTGTGTTAGAAGCATTCCCTCCTCCACAGACAGAGGCCTAAAGTGAAAAACAGAGGGCCGAAGAAACAAAGACATAGTTGCGAGAGGTTTAAGACTAGGCAAGTGCGACACAACAAATCAGCAAATCTCGCTCCTGAGACAACGGACGCAAAGCACATAGAAGAGTGCAGAGGAGGACAAGTCCACAATTCATCAATTGCTTAGAACAACTCGAGTGCCCAACAGACTTTGAACCTTAACTTGGGAGGACAAGGGCTTTTGGGGAGAGGAGATGGGAGGAGGTAGGGGGCGGTGCGGGGGATAAGGGGGGTAGGAGTGCCGACGGGGGAGGAGGGAGAATGAAGCTCGTTAACAGATGCCAAGTTGTGAGCAAAGCAGCTCCAGTGCTTGCTCAAATTATTGGACGAGTGATTACATCACTGTCTAGAAGCTGGGCAGCTCATTCGTACCTGCGAGTGTGGGAAATGATTCTTGATCATGCGCCCGATGTTTTGAGTGTGGCTCAGGTCCAACGCTGCGTCAACCTGTGTGTGTGAGGAGACAGAGACGACATGGGAGCATTGCAGTGACGCGAGCACACAAAGAAAAGGAAAAAAAACAGAAGGAGGAGATCAACAGCCCTCTGCCCTTCGGCTGGGTTGCACTGCATTGTTTAGACTTGGGAAGAAACAATCACCTGCCATCGGCACGCCCACAGGGATGATTTGCTGGCTTTTGCTTCAATATCATGCCCTTGTGCTGCCCTCCCCCTCTGTTTCCCTCCCTTCTACCCTCCTTGCCTCCTCCATCCCCTCCCTCCCCCATCTCTCTGGCCTCACATAGGAACATACCTCATCCAGTATGTACAAGGGAGCATACCTCATCCAGTATGTACAAGGGAGCATACCTCATCCAGTATGTACAAGGGAGCATACCTCATCCAATATGTACAATGGAGCATATCTCATCCAGTATGTACAAGGGAGCATATCTCATCCAGTATGTACAAGGGAGCGTACCTCATCCAGTATGTACAAGGGAGCGTACCTCATCCAGTATGTACAAGGGAGCGTACCTCATCCAGTATGTACAAGGGAGCATACCTCATCCAGTATGTACAAGGGAGCGTACCTCATCCAGTATGTACAAGGGAGCGTACCTCATCCAGTATGTACAAGGGAGCATACCTCATCCAGTATGTACAAGGGAGCGTACCTCATCCTGTATGTACAAGGGAACATACCTCATCCAGTATGTGCAAGGGAGCGTACCTCATCCAGTATGTACAAGGGAGCAGGCTTGAAGAGGAGCAGGGCGAGGATGAGAGACAGCGCCAACAACGACCGTTGGCCTCCCGATAGTTCAGACAGCGACTGCTTCCACACTCCGCCGAACGCCACCTTCACCTCCAACCCTGCCAGGAAGTCCTCCCCCTCTGGCGGCTCCAACTTGGCCGTTGTACCCGGCAGCAGCGTGGAGAATATGGAGCCAAAGTCCCTGCTCATGCTCGTGCTCATGGGCGTGTGGCAGTGTGGCGGTGTGGCGAATAGGACAAGTCAACAACAGCAGACCACATGCATGCGTCGCATCGCACCATGTGATGGCACTGTTTTCACTGGAGTGAAATGGGCCGACATGTGTGTGGGATAGAGAGATGGGGCAGGAGGGGGAATAAGGGGTGGGGGGGAGTAA
>SZWC01000074.1:463899-480491 GCA_023375785.1 Penium margaritaceum
GTGCGCTGCGCGTACGACTTGAAGCCCTCCAGCGAGATCTCCTCGATGTACATGGTGATGGCGCCAGCTCAGGAATCGCAGTCTTGGACTGCCAACACCTGAATTGAGACGCTGAGCTTCCTGGGCCCAGCCCTTCTGGTCACGGCTTTCAGGTCACGGCTATCTGGTCAGGGCTTTCTAGTCAAGGCTTCTTGCCGTCGCCAACAAAGATCTCCAAGCAGTTGCTGGGAAGCAACGTGTGAGAGAGAAAACTCAAACGGCGCCTGCCACACGGAGCGAAAGGGAAACAGGCTGCTTGGAGTCCGAGGTCCAGTGCACGGGCAGCAGCTGATGCCACAGGAACTAGTTCAGCTCTCTCGATGGCTCCGCAGCTCCCTCCCTTCCAAGCTCATGGCGTCGTGCTCTACCGGCCCCCGAAAGACCCTTAACTCCACGATTCTCTCTGGCGGATAGCGACAACGCACAAACGTAATACGTTGTCACTCTGAGACGCTTTTGTGTATTGTTCTCCGCACATCTAGGCCATGAGCCCCAGTCACTGGCAGCAGCCTCGCTCAGGTCATTCTCCAGTGCTTTCTTTCGCTACTGTCGTTTGACGGTCAGGACGAGCCGGAGTGAAAACCAGGCGCATTTTGGTCCATCGATTCCCGTTCAGGTGAAAATTGAAGACCATCGAGCGGGAAAACCGAAATCGAGGTTCCACATATGGCCGAGTGTAGGAAGTCATAACGTCAAATAGCGCGAGAGGGTGAACATGACGTCAATACACGTCGATCTCTCCTCATTGGCAGGGACCTCGAAGAGCTGCTGCTCTTTGTGTCGGCCTTCGGGATTCGTGATGTACGACCAGAGTGACGTCACGTCTGCATCCCCACTACACCCCATCTTGATTTGCACGGTTATAGAGCCGATGCTCGCGCGGGAAATGAGAGTTGTTTTGGGAGTGTTTCCGCCAAGTAGGTTTCTCTCCCGCCGCATTCCTTGCTTCAATCGAACAGCTACACAGCAGACCATGAACCTTCTATCATTTTGTTCATCTTGTCCATAATAACAACTTTTCATTGGTGTGTGAACCTGTTTTTTGGATGCCCACAACCCCATAAAGTGATGTTTGGTATGTTTCACCTGAATAAACCTTGAATAATTCTGATAGCTATGTTTTAACCCTTTACATCCTTCAATGTCTCACAAATTGAAGACATGTTAGCGAAATCGAGCTTCCCTCATCAAGCTCAATAAAAGTAGCGAAGAACTGGTACATACAACTTCACATTACCATAAATAAATAGATTTGTTATATTATTAAAATACTAATTCCATGATTTTAAATTGAAACAATTTAGTCTGTAAATAAATGGGAGAAACTTTGACACAACATTTACAACAAAATCCATTAAATTGGTCAATATTCAAGTTTTTAGAGACTAATTATAAAAATTTTATTCAATAATTGGATGATGAGGGCTAAAATTTGGAAGCTATGACATAGGTGTTGATATCAAACTTTCCACTTTACTTACATGAAGTCAAATGTGTATGCATGGACGTGTCTATGCACAGCGCAACACTCGTGGATACAAATGTATGAATTTGAAACGTGTACGTATGGAAATATTGTATGAATGCAAGAATTCGAACATGGACATGTTCCAACTCCTTCTGAACCCGGTAACTTACCTTCCTTTGGTTCAGAAACAATCGCAAAGTTACAATTCATTGAGTTCGAATGACCATTAATCAATATTTTCCCTTCTCGCTTTCCCCAACCAGTTATGGTGGCCTTGTCCAATCATGCGTCTATTATGGTCAGTTACACTCATTCGCAATGTTGCACTACGGCTACTACGACATCGCCATGGAGGTGTCAATAAAAACCATGGTTGCAATCTCTACCACTGAAGCCCTTTCCTCTGGTGTGCCCGTTGCACAAGCCGCGGCAGCCAATGTTCGGGCTTCCGCCTACAAGAATAATAGAAGGCTCTCTGACAGCGTTGAAGAGGATGCTGCCCCCACCAAGGCCCCCATCGGCCCCACCCGTGCACCACTGGGAATAGTTATTGGTGAGCCATACTATCTTAGAAACACCAACAAGGTTGTATTTCAGGATCAAAGCGAGATTCGTCACCCATTCATCATCCACAGTTGAAGGAAGGCTTAAGGAACTAAGGAGGTTGAACGGAGTTGTACACAAGTGTGCAGGTTTGTGTTGGGTTGTACCGATTCTTTTTGCATTTTTGGAAATGCAGGGATTTGTATGAGACTGTACAGTGTTGAACTGATTTGTCCCCAGCTTTATGGTAATGTAAAGATATACACAAAGTTATGCGAAGTTGTAATACAGTTGAATGGAGTTGTTCCAAGTTGCACAATGTTCTACGGAGCTCTATGGATCTCTTCAAAGTTGCACCGGTTTGTATGAAATGGTATAGACTTGTAACTGTTGTTTGGAGTAGTACAGAGATGTACAAATTTGTCAAGAGTAGTGCGGAGGTGTACAGAGTTGCGGAGAGTAGTACAAAGTTGTATGTAATTGAACATTGTTATTCAAAAGTGTTCTGACATTTGCAGAGATACACGCAAGTGTACAGAGTTTTACAGAGAGGTACCAAGTTCTGCAGAGTTTTACATTGATGTGCAGATTTGTACTCAAATGTACAAAGCTGTCCTGATTTTAACAAAGTTGCAAGGATTTCTACATGGTTGAATGGAGTTTCACAAAGTCGTATGGCGTTGTACGAAGCAATATCAAGTTGTAATGAGTTTTATACATTTGTATGGAACTGCACATAACATTACAGAGAATGACAAAGATGTCTGGACATATGCGAAGTTTTACGAAGTTATACACATATGTATAGAGTTGTACGGATTTGTATGTAATTGTATGGATTTGCACATGGTAGACCAAATGTGTATGGATTTTCGTTGAGGTGTGCAAAGTTAAATGGAGATGTGCATAGTTGTATCATAGTGTTCCAAGTTGTACGAAGTTGTGCGGAGTTCTACGAAACTGTGTGGGATTATAATGAGTATAACACACGTTTAGAGAGTTTTACGGTGTTGCAGAGAAGCTTAGAAGGTTGTACAGAGTTGTATGGTTTAGGGTTTAGGGTATATGATGTTTTATGGAGCTATATGTAGGTATATTGAGATGTACCGAGATGTAGTGATGTATCCATAATTGTATGGGGTTGTACAAATAAATATGGGGTCGTATATAGGTGTACGGCATTCTTCTGAGTATTAGTGAGCTACATGAAGTTTTACGGAGTTTCATCATATTTTACAGAGCTTTAAAGAACTATACAAAAACATATGGGCTATAGAAAGTTGTACACAATTAAACAGAGTTGTATGGAATGATGTGGCTTTCAATAGAGTTGCTGAGATTTTCCTTAGTTGTATAGAGCCTTATGGAGTTGCAAGGAGCTGTAAGGAACTGCATTGAGCTGTATGGAGCCGTACAAAGCTGCACAAAGTTGTACACTTTTCTACAGAGTTGTGTTTCATTGTACTGGATAAGAACAAGTTGTACAAAGTTTGGCAATATTCTACAGAATGGTAGGCAGTGACAGGGATTTGCTCATACTTTTACACTATTGTACAAAGTTGTACAGAGTTGTAAAGATTTATACACAGTTGTTTGGAGATGTACATAGTTGTAGGGATTTTTACAAAGTTTTACAAAGTTATAGAGAGTTGTACATGTATGTACTGAGTTGTACACAAAGGTGTGGAGATGCACGTATTGTACCTATTCATTCAGAGTTCCAGATCATGCACAGTTGTACACAGTTTTTTGGAGTCTTATTGAAGTGAACAGTGTTGTACAAAGTTGTAATAAGCTGTACAGTAATCAAAAGAGTTGACCAGAATATTTTAGCGGTGTAAAAGATGATTTAAATCTGTATGAATTTCTATTCAGAATTGAATGGAGCTATACGAATTTGTATGGAGTCGTACAGAGTTGTGTGATGTAGTGCAAAATTTTCTCATTTCAACGGAGTTGTACAGAGTTGGAAAACGTTGTCAAGAATAGTTGAGAAATTTATAGACTTTTATGACCTACAAGGGAATTGGATGTCGTTGCGTGGAATGTTACGGTATCATATGTGTATTGTAGAGCTGTACTGAAGTGTACAGATTTGTACGATGCTCTATAATTTGTACTGAGAAAGAAGATTTGTATGGAGTTGTACGGAATTGAACACAGCTATAAGGAGTTGCATGGAATTATAGCAAGTGTTACGAAATATACAAAGTTTTACGGAGTTTGATGGAGTTGTACAGAGTTCATACAAGTTGTATAGAGTTTCATGAAGTTTAACGGAGGTGTATGATGGAGTTGTACGGAGCTTTAAGGAGTTGTATTAAGTTTGATGGAATTGTACGGGGTAGTGCATAGCAATATGGGTTTGTGCAGAGTTGTACATAGTTCACTAGGGTTGTACACAATTGTAAAGAAGTTTACATAGTTTTAGGCATGTGTATGGAGTAGTACCGAGGTATAGGGAATTGTACAAAGTTTCAGAGAGTTGTGTGGTTATGAACAGAGTTTCATAAACTCATACATGGGTGTGTACAGCTGTACATATTTGTATGGAGTTGCACACATATGTATAGATTTGGACAGAGTTGAATGGAGTGGTAGATTATTTTACAAATGTTTTGTGTGAGTTTTGCACATTTGGACGGACTTGTACAAAGTTATGCAGAGTTGTATGGATTTGTAGAAAATGTACAGATTTGTCAAGACTTGTACCGCGTTGTCAGAAATTTCACTTCATTGTACCGAGCTGTACAACTTTGTGTTAAGAGTTGTACAAGATTTAAAGAGTTGAATGAATCTGCATAAAGTTTTATAGTTATTTGATAAGTTTTGTAGAAGTTTACAGGTTTTTCCGACATGATACGGATTTTTATTGAGCTAAACAAAGTTGTTAAGAGGTATACAAGGTTACACAAAGATGTACGGATTTGTACGATGTTCTAAAGATTTGTAGGGTCTTGTCCAAAGTTTCACAAGCTCATATGATTGAATGGAATTGCATGGAATTGAATCAATTTGTACAAACATGTATGGATTTTCATGGATTTTTACAAACATTTATGTAGTTTTTTCACATTTGTACAGAATTGAACAGAGTTTTATGGATTTGCGCACTGTTGTAAGGAGTTGTATAGAGCGTTATGGACATTGAAAGTTTGTAGAGAAGTCTCAAGAATTTCACGGAGTTGTACAAGCTTGTATGGGGTTGTACAGAGTTGTAAATACTTCTATAGAGTGTTAGGGAGTTGTACATAGTTGTACAGAGTTAGATTGAGTTGTATGGAGATGAACGAAGTTTCACAGTATGTATAGAGTTGTATGAAATTGTTTAAAATTGTACGGAATTTTACAGAGTTTTGTGGAGCTATATTTAGATTTCTAGAGTAGTGTGTAGTTGTATGTAGGTTTACAAATTTGTATGGAGTTTTGTGAAGTTTCACGGAGTTGTTAAGATTTGTACAAAGTTGTACGGGGTTTTACAAAAAGCTACATATTTGTATAGCGCTACAAGATGTTGTGCAAAGTTGAACCGATGATGTAAACTTCTGAGGTGTTTCGAGTGCACATTCATGCAGAGCTAGAGAGGTTTATCTAAGGTTGTACGGAGTTGTGTGGAGGTATACGGAGTTCTGTGGAGTTCTTATGGAATGTATAGAGTTTTATGAAGTTGTACGCAGTTATATAGAGATACATTGGGTTGTACAAAGGCTTCTGAAGTTTCTCGGAAATGTACGAAGTTGCACAATGTCTTATGGAGTACTACGAATTTGTAGGGAGTTATACGAAGTTATACATATGCATGTGGAGTTTAAGGGGGATGCAAAGCATTGAATGGATTTGCATGGAAGTATACAAAGTTGCACAAGCTGTGGTATAGCGTACGAGCCATTTTTAGGATTAAAATGGTCGTTAAATAATTATCGGGTACTTCGGGTACTCGAGGCTCAGGTTTCGAGGAGCCAAGGACCCGGAATAACATAATGGGCTAGAGTCTGGTTCGACTCTAGCCTGAAAAATATCTATGGCCGGATTTGAGGTGAAAGGAGTGCCGCGATGGAAAATCCATGGCATCACTCCTCCTCCCCTCTAGTTGGCTGCTAGGGTCCTGTTCTAGCGTGGCAATGCCACGTGGAACGATTATTGTTTTACGTCCATGCCTGCAACGGGCTGGATCTCCAGCTCCTGCTCTGAAGTTGTCGTCGGAGTTCGTAGAATGGCGTTCTCAGTCCGCGTCAGGGGTTTACCCCCTTTGCAAGACTGAGGGGCAATCGTCATCAACGACCCAGAGCAGAGAGACTCGAATATTTTGAGTCTCCGGAGGCCCATTTCCGTTTTAACCTAACCCCTGGTTTTGGGACCCAAACCGGGGGTTTTTACCTCAAACTCGTGAGTTTGCACGAGTTTTCTGGTTTAGAAACTCGTAGTTCGTCCTAAACAAACTCAAGTTTCCGTTTTGACGCGTCGGTGCGAAATCGTCGCGTGCGAGGCACGATCGGCGATTTCGCGCCGATCTTTCTCGTTCGCTACTCGCTCCTCGCTCCTCGCTCTATCCCTCGTATTCGCTTGTTCTCACAAGCAAGGAGGGCGAGTGAGGACGAGGACACGAGGCCACAGGCCTCGTCCCTCGAGGCCTCATGGCCTCCTGGCCGCCGATCGAGCCACCAGCTCGATCGGCGGCCGATGGCTCGCCGGCGGGTGGCCGGCCGATCACTTGACCGGCCACCGGCCACCCAGCCGGTCGGCCGCCGGCCGGCCGGTAGCCAGCGGGTGGCTGGCCACCGGCCAACCCTCGCGATAGCGAGGGGTGGCTTGCAGCCACCCCCTCGCTATCACGAGGTGGGAGGGCCGAACTGGCCCTCCTGCTACATTCCTCCCCACTTATTATGAACCGTCCCGGTTCATGAACAAAAAGTAGGATTGTAAGTCAGTGAGTCATCAACATTGTGAAAGAAAATTAATAATTTCAATCACCAGCTAAACACGAACACGTGCATGGTACTCAGACCTAAGCTGCAGCTTGTAGGTCAGCACGGCTAGCGGCCTCCCCCCTTTAGGCTGGAGCGTCCGCGCGACAACCATGTTGGGTGTCCCTAACCTCCTATGGTCGCTGTCCATGAATGCTGCCCTATGGGAATGTTGTTCACTTTTCCCGCGTTCAGGTGGTATCTCCTGCCACGCGTTGATCTGTGCAAGCTGCAAGCTCACTCCAGTACTCGTTGA
The DNA here is from genome assembly GCA_023375785.1 of Penium margaritaceum. Taxonomy (NCBI): domain Eukaryota; kingdom Viridiplantae; phylum Streptophyta; class Zygnematophyceae; order Desmidiales; family Peniaceae; genus Penium; species Penium margaritaceum. Next base: position 471,170 of record SZWC01000074.1, read on the forward strand.
CCACCCCTGTGGACAACCGAGATTCGGGCTCCCATGAATTATGTTCAGGTCCACAACCGGCCCAGTGAACGAGGTACTCCGTGACAACGTGCGACCGAAGAGTACGCTCTCGGTGCTGGAGTAGGCGAAGGACCTCGTATTGGCCGTCGGCAGCCAGGACTGCAGGCAGTGGCTGAACGGTTCCTTCTGCCGTGTACGGAGCCAGCAGGCTCACATGAAACACGTCATGTATCTTCATACTCGGCGGAAGTAGCAATCGGTATGCCACTGGCCCGATGCGTGCCACAATGGGAAACGGCCCAATCCACTTCGGTAGAAGTTTTCTTGCCCCTGGCGACTTCAACCGAAGGTTTTTAGTGCTGAGCAGCNGCAATACTTACGGACATCGACACTCCACCCTGGCCACCAATAGTGGTCCGAGAGTGCCTGTCCGGTCTTTCGGGGTCCCACGTGACCTGCGACCGGCGGGTCGTGGAACTGGGAGATAACCTTTACTCGAAGGTCTCCCGAGTTTGGCACAACAACTTGTTCTCCGTGCCAGAAGATTCCTGCGGCCTCCACCAAGCCGTACTTGTCCAGATTTCGAGAGTCTTGAAACCAAGAATCCACACAGTATCCCATCCGGATCCTGTTTACAAAACCGTTGTAATGGATAATCTCTCGTGGTGGTTGCCGCAGAGGTGCAGGGGGATCTGGTGGTTGTACGGATGTTGTTGCAATGGCCATAAAACACCCACTGCCCTAGGTGATTGCTTTAATTTCCACAGGCTGTCGGCTTAGTGGATCGGCCACATTGATGCGTCCTGGCCGATATTCCCATGTGAACAAGAATCGACTCAGGTATTCGCTCCAACGCGCCTGTCGTCTTGACAGGTTCGGTTGCGTTTGGAAAAACACCAATGGATTATGGTCGTTCACGACCGTCACACCCCCTTTAGCACCCTGGAGGTAGCAATGCCACATCTTGAAAGCGTGTACTACCGCAAGGAGCTCTTGATCCCCAGTCGTGTACCGCGTTTCCGCGGGTATGAGCTTTCGGCTCTCATACGCAACTGGGTGACCGTTCTGCATGAGGACTGCTCCAAGTCCAACTACCGACGCATCACATCGAACCTCCCACGGTTGCGATGGATTTGGAAGAGCTAGGACGGACGCCGTGGAGAGAAGCTCTTTGACTTTGAGAAAAGCATTCTCGTAATCAGATGTCCATTCCCAACGCACTTCTTTTCGCGTGAGCCTGGTTAGCGGTGCTACCAGGGTCGAATACCCTTGCATAAACCGTCGAAAGTAGTTTGCAAGGCCGAGGAAAGACCGAATCTGCCCAACATTTTCGGGGCGTGGCCAGTCCACAACGGTTTGGACTTTTCGTGGGTCGACGCGGATTCCGTCCTTGCCGACGATGTGTCCAAGGTACTCGAGCTCATCTTGTGCAAACTTGCACNTTCTGTTCCCGAAGGATTGCGAGAACTTCGCGCAGATGTTCTATGTGCTCTTCCATTGATTTGGAGAAAACCAGGATGTCATCCAGGTAAAACAAGACAAACTGTCCGAGTTGCTTGGCGAACGTTCGGTTTATTTCTCCTTGGAAAGTTGCCGGGGCATTTGTAAGCCCGAAGCATAACACTCGGAACTGATAGTGTCCCATGTGCGTTCGAAACGCGGTTTTGGGCACATCATCTTCCGTGATGCGGATTTGATGGTACCCTTGAGACAAATCCAAGGATGAATATATTTTGGCGCCTTGGAGTTGGTCAAAAAGGTCCTCAATCCGCGGTAAGGGGAATCGATTTTTCACCGTCATCTTGTTCAACGCCCGGTAATCCACGCACATGCGTAAACCACCGTCCTTTTTGTTCACAAAAAGGATCGGCGCACCGTACGGCGAGCTACTTGGCTCGATCCATCCTTTTGCAAGGTGCTCTTTGATTTGGCGTTCGGCCTCTTGCCTTTCTGCTGGACTAAGGCGATACATGGGTCTGAACGGAGGAGTCGCCTCCGGTTGCAGCGGAATCGTGTGGCCCATGTGTCTTTCTGGTGGAAGCCCAGTCGGTGGGTCTTGGAATACATCCAAGAAGTATCGACAACCTTGTCGAATACGTCTCTTGACTTGCATTGCAAACAAGCTGGCATGGACTTTGAGTCGGGTCGGTGATAATTCCGTACTCGGAATCAACGTAAAGCGGCGTTGTCCTTTCCGGAGGATCAAACGCTTCGATTCAAAGCACATTAGAGCCTTGTTATCACGAAGCCAGGGATCGCCTAGCACCACGTCAAACGGGTCAAGAAGGTTGAGTACCTTCAACGTGACACTGTGTGTGTACCCTTGAATACAAATTTTCACCTTACAAGTACTGATCACGGGTACCGTACGGTTGTCACCGACAACAATTGCGCCATTCGATGGCTCGTACTTCAGGCCAACCTATCGGGTACAGCCAAGGCTAACAAAAGAGTCGTCCCCTCCAGTGTCAGCCAGTACGTTCACGGGAGCACCAGCTAGGTGTCCTTTGAACTGCATCGTCATGTTGCCTCCACTCTTCCGAGTGAACAGACTCGGCGACGGTAAGCTGAGTTTGTGATAAACACGAAATCTGTACGACGGGCATCGCAAGTCCCATGATTCACCCACTCAAGTCCACATCTTGTGGACACGTGTGAATTCGGCCAGCACCTTCCAGTCTTTAAATTTCACTGGGTCAAAATCGTCGACTAAAGGTGCCGCGAATGTGATTGAACTCATCGTTTTGAGGGCGTTTGTTTCAATCACCGTGTTACACAACTCTTGCACAGTGGTTGGTGTCGCCACCACTAAGCAGGTTCGGTCATGCATCTCGTCTGGTGATGCAAGATTTAGTGGGCAATGTCGATCAGCAAGTGCAGAATGAGGTTCAATGAGAGGGGAGAAAACAACAGAGAAATTTGAACTCGTCAAAAACTCAAATTGTTTAACATCCTCGTCTGAAAACATGAACTCACACTCGTGATCCACTTTTACCCCTGAGTGGTCCCCACTGACGTCACTCAGGGGTGGGGAAAACCCGCCCCACGGCCCTGTCCGTTACCACGGCCGGGCCCATTGCCGCGACCGCGACCCTGTCCACGGCCTTGTCCGCGGCCTCCTGCTGCACCATCCCCACGAGGTGCTACTGCTGCAGCTAGCGCCGCGGCCTCTTGTCCACCACCAGCAACCTCAGGGCACTGAGCCCTAAAGTGGCCCGGCTGCATGCAGTTGTGGCAGAGCCCTTCGCGGAAGGCTGCGTTGCGACGCTCACGTGCCGCCTGCAGCTCGTCATTCTCGCGGCTGTGCTTGTTGTTGGGACCCTTGTATCCACCAGCCTTCTTGGCCGGAGGGTTTGTAGGCTGCTTGCCCTTGGCCCCGCCCCGCTGTCCAGCTGACCCACCAGCCCCTGCAGCGTCCACGCGCATGTCGTGCCCCTGATGTGCACGCGCGTTCGGCCGTGCATCAGAGTAGTGTTTCGGGTTCGCCGAATACACTTCGCTCATGTAGTCGCGTAACACCCTCCAGCTTGTCCAAGCTTGGCCAGTGGCTATCGTGGTGGTCTTGTCCTTCAGCTTCTTGCTGGCGAGACCATCACGCAAGTACTCCAACAGCATTCACTCTGGGTACTTAAACGTCTGAGTCCCATCGCCCTCGGTGAAGCTTTCGGCTTCCTCCACGAGTGCGGTGATCTCGCTCAAGTAGGATTCGAGCGAGCTGCCCAGCTGCCTGAAGTCCTTGATCTTGTGGAAGGCGCGTTGCGCCTCCTCACATTGGGTATATTTCTTGCGCATGATCGCGCAGAAGGCCTCCCACGGCATGGGCTGCCACTCGAGGTGCGGCTGCTGCGCAGTCCACTCCTTGACCATGTACTTGAAGGGTTTGTCTTCAAGCCGTGTCGTGGCAAGGTCGCCCCACTGACTGAGTGGCGCCTTGTGGACACGTAGGACGTGCTCCATGCGGTTCAGCCAGTTGGTCAGCTTCACGCCCTTCCGGAAGATCTCCACACTGTGGAGGAAGGACGTGTTCATGACCGACCCCGAAGTCGTCGAGGTAGGCAAGTCGTCGCTGCCGCCGGCAGTGGCCTCCGCAGCTGCGGCACGCTGCACTTGCTGCTGCATCCGCACCTGGGTCACGCTCTGCAACGCCTTGTCCAGGTCGTTGCATCGGCGGCTTGCCTCATGGGCGGCGAGGCGCTGCAGCTGGCGATCACGATCAAGGTCCGTGATGCTCTGCCCGACGTGGGCCAGCAGGTTGGCGAACGCAAACTTGAGTTCTGATGTCGTCAGAGCATTGGCGATAGCCTCGAGGGCCTCGCGTTGTCCGTGCACCCTTACCCACTGCAAGAGGGTACGGTTCGCGTACACGCCTCCAAGGAGCCCCACCTTTTGGAGGAGACTGTCATCGGCGACGACGCTCGTGTGGGCGCTGCCTTGCCCCATTGCGGCCGCATCGTAGGAAGGAGGGTCCGCCCCCATTCCTCCGAGTGGTGTCGTATCTCCACCACCGGTGGTGATCTTGAGTCTACGTGCGGCCTCGGCAGCGAACTCCGCGAGCCTACGACGGTCGTCGCGAATTGCCTTCGCGGCGACGTCGTCCGGCTCGTTCTCGCGGGAACTTCTCGTGTGGCTACTTTCAACGCCCTTGCTGCTCTCGGCAGTCTCGCTGCCGTCGGCAGCTTCAGGCGATGCGGCGGGCGTCTCGCCCTTCTTGAGCAGTCGGCTCGAGTTCGTCGCACGACGGTGGCGATGGTCGCGATCCTCGTCGCCTTCGCCATCGTCGACGTCGTGCTCTTCGTCGGGGTATCCCCCCGGAAGATCCTCCTCCATGGCATCGTCCGTCGCGTGGGGGTCGCGCACGTGCGCGTTGACGTGCTCGTCGAGCATCCTTTTCGCCTCCGCACGCTGCTCGGTATCGCCGAGGTTGGCGTCGGTTGCCTTCGGCGGTAGGTTTGCCCTTGGCGGTACGGTTGCCTTTGGGTTGGCAACCGTGCTTGCGGCGGCGGCTCCCAAAACTTGGAGTCCGCCAAGAGCTCGTGGTGAGGCCGTCACCACCTTGCCCTTGTTGGTCGTAGACGGTCCGGCACTTGCCATCCCGTCGCTCGTGCAACTAGCACGTGAAGGTTGTTGTGAGGATCACCCCACAACGAGGAGGAATCGCCTCCTAAGAGGTTGCTCTCACGATCGGTGAGGCAATTTCAATTTTTATTTCTATTTTCCTAGGCCGCCACGTCGGCACAAGGTCGTGGGTTTTAGAAGCTTGTCCTCCAAGGCCGTGACTCACGGCACTTGGTAGCAACTAGGGTCTAGGAAAACAGAAAATCAAAATATAAGGAAGAGACAAGAATTGTGAGTACCGCTCACAAAACTAAGACAAAGGGCAAGAAGATAAGCTAGTACAAGGTCTAGAACAAAACACTACTTTTCTTCTTGTCTTGTTGTCTTCTTGTCTTCCTTGGCCTCCTCTTGAGTCTTCTTTGCGCGTCTTGCGCCCCTTGGCGGCGTCCTCCTTGAACCGGCGACGTTGGGGGAGCCGCCAAAAATCCCCAAGGTGGCACCCTCCTTCTTTTTAGGGTTCTCTCAGGTCGTGAGAGTCCCTAAGCTTGGGGAGGGACGCTGTCCCAATTTNGGAAAACAGAAAATCAAAATACAAGGAAGAAACAAGAATTGTGAGTACCGCTCACAAAACTAAGACAAAGGGCAAGAAGATAAGCTAGTACAAGGTCTAGAACAAAACACTACTTTTCTTCTTGTCTTGTTGTCTTCTTGTCTTCCTTGGCCTCCTCTTGAGTCTTCTTTGCGCGTCTTGCGCCCCTTGGCGGCGTCCTCCTTGAACCGGCGACGTTGGGGGAGCCACCAAAAATCCCCAAGGTGGCACCCTCCTTCTTTTTAGGGTTCTCTCAGGTCGTGAGAGTCCCTAAGCTTGGGGAGGGACGCTGTCCCAATTTTTGGATGAAGGAGGTTTGCAGAAGCCTTGAAAATGAGGAGGATTTTGTGGTTTTAGAGGTGGGAACTCCCCAACCCGCTCCACAAAAATCCTCCTAGCCCCCTGGAAGTGTGGAGAGTCTGGAAGAAAGACTCTCTACCAAGTAGAGCTTTTTTCCAGCTCTCTAACGCACTTTACGGCGATTCAATCCGTCAAGTGTTGATGCCGTAGTCCCTTCTGGCGTTTCTGCTGCTGCTTGCAGGTGCCGGCGGCTTTTTATCTAGGTCGTAGCCGCCGTTTCCGTCGAACCCTTGGTCGCGAGGGTCGTCTCGCTTTGCGAACCACTGTAACGGGCTGGATCTCCAGCTCCTGCTCTGAAGTCATCGTCGGAGTTCGCAGAATGGCGTTCTCAGTCCACATCAGAGGTTTACCCCCTTCGCAAGACTGAGGGGCAATCGTTCTCAACGACCCAGAGCAGGGAGACTCGAATATTTTGAGTCTCCGGAGGCCCATTTCCGTTTTTACCTAATCCCTGGTTTTAGGACCCAAACCGGGGGTTTTTACCTCGAACTCGTGAGTTTGCACGAGTTTTCCGGTTTAGAAACTCGTAGTTCGTCCTAAACGAACTCGAGTTTCCGTTTTGACGCGTCGGCGTGAAATCGTCGCGTGCGAGGCACGATCGGCGATTTCGCGCCGATCTTTCTTGTTCGCTACTCGCTCCTCGCTCCTCGCTCTATCCCTCGTATTCGCTTGTTCTCACAAGCAAGGAGGGCGAGCGAGGACGAGGGCACAAGGCCACAGGCCTCATCCCTTGAGGCCTCACGGCCTCAAGGCCGCCGATCGAGCCACCAGCTCGATCGGCGGCCGATGGCTCGCCGGCGGGTGGCCGGCCGGTCACTTGACCGGCCGCCGGCCACCCAGCCGGTCGGCCGCCGGCCGGCCGGTAGCCAACGGGTGGCTGGCCACCGGCCAACCCTCGCGATAGCGAGGGGTGGCTTGCAGCCACCCCCTCGCTATCGCGAGGTGGGAGGGCCGAACTGGCCCTCCCGCTACAATTCCCTATGACGACCATGTCCATTTGTAGCGCAGTTCGTCTCAGCCAAAGAATGAGGTGACCATTCGCCCTCTCTCCTTGGACTACACTTTATGAGGGCCTACGTTTTGGGTTCAGAAGTTAGTCGTAAAACAGCCCACGGCTGTTACATGTGGGGAGCTATACGGAGATGAATGGGTCTGTACAAATTCATAGAGATTTTATATGTATGTTGTATGGAGTTTTACAAACTTGCATGGTTTCTTACGAGTTTCTCTTGATTAGCACAGGGTTGTAAGGTGTTGTGTCGAGTTCTCAGAAGTTGTACACAAGTTAACATGTTTCTTCAATGTTGTACGGACGTGTATTGGGTTCTATGGATTGATATGGAGTTGTGAAATTGCACTGAGTTTAAGAAAAATCAATGAGATTATACCGAGTTCTAGGCAGATGTACGGAGTTGTACGCAACTGTTCACATGTGTATAGTTTCATACAAAGGCGTATGCAGGTGTACGGAGTTGTATAGAGTTGTACAGAGTGGTACAAAGTTGTAAGGGATCGTATGAATTTCTCTGGATTTGTATGGTGTTGTACACAGTTTCACGGAGTTGTACGGAGATTTACGGAGCTGTACGATTTTGGACGGAGTTGTATGGTATTGTATAAATTCATATGGAGTTCAACGGTGGTGTAAAAAGTTGTGTACATTTGAACGCAGTTGTGAGGAGTTATACGGAGTTGTACGCAAGTGTGCGGAATCGTACTGAGTTGGAGGGAGGTGCCCATAAATGTATGGAGTTGTACTTGTTGGTTTTTTCACATCTCTCATTGTGCTCTGTTGTGTCCTCCCGGCTTGTGTACATCGGTGTGCAGATGACTGACGGCGAGACTCGACGCTGATGGAGTGTCGACCGGTGGAGCCGATGCGCGCTGAGGTCTTCTCGCTGTTCGCTGGAGCCTCCTCTCTCCGGCGACGCGCTCAGCTCCATCGGCAGGCCTCCTCGGCGGTCGTGCTGCCGGCGGTCATTGACACCGCAGTTGCTGCTGGCATGCGTCCAGCGCGTCCCATCGCGTCTGCATCGTCATGCACTGCCTAGGGTCCCAGTTGCATGTTTCATGGCCCTGTTTGGCAGCATAAACCATTGTGGGCACTATCTGGGTTTAGGCTGCCATAACTCCTCTTTACTATTTTCTAGCAGATTCTGACCGCACGGCTACGTTTGCAGCGTCGATATTATGGTATGGTCCAGTTTTCAGGCAAAACGGACGACGCCCAGGTTTTGGGCTGTCGGCTGCCTAGCAGGCCTCACCGAGAAAACCTGCCAGCCTCAACTGAGCTATTTTCTGATTGGCTGATGAACTGAGTAACAAGCTCTACAGAGCTGGGGGGGGCCTAGAACTTGGAGGGGTCTCCCATTGTTGTTCATTCTTCATTCCTAATCAGTCATTATCAGTTTTCAGCTGCTTTCTGGCGCTAACTCTGGCGCGCGCGTTTCTGAGTAACAAAACCCAGAGCTTCCAGACTTAGACTCTAGAGCAGCAGACTGAGGGGGCAGCTAACTTAAGCAACGAGCGTGGAAGCCCGCACGCTGCACCAACAACGCTGCTGCCCCAACCTGCTGCATAGTTTCTTTCTTGGTATCAGAGCCAGAGCGTAGCAGCAGTAGCAGAAGACTGGCGAACAGGTGCCAGACAACGCCGGCGGACCTCCCATACGCGCTAGTGCAGGGGAAATGCTGCCGGATTTTTTCCGACAGCATTGACCCTCCTGGTGGCGGCGTCAGAATTTTTCCCACGGCCACTGGGCCAGGGGAAATGCTGCCGAAACCTTTCGGCAGCACTGACCCCCACGCGTGACGCGAGGAGGTGAGCGGCAGGCGGCGTCTGACGTCTGTGGGCGACGACGCACGCGGCAACGTCACCCAGGTGCAGTGACTGGCACCACCAGCAGCAGCAGGCAGAAGCAGCAGCTCGCAGCAACCTGTAGCAGCAGCAGCTCGTAGCAGCAGCAGCAGCAGCTCGCAGCAGCAGCAGCAGTAGCAGCCCGCAGCAGCAGCAGCTCGCAGCAACAGCAGTAGTAGCGTGCAGCAGCAGCAGCGGCGTGCAACAGCAGCAGCAGCCCGCAGCAGCAGCAGCTCGCAGCAACAGCAGTAGTAGCGTGCAGCAGCAGCAGCGGCGTGCAACAGCAGCAGCAGCCCGCAGCAGCAGCCGGCTGCAGCAGCTCGCAGCAGCAGCAAGCAGCAACCGCAGCACGCAGCAGCTGCAGCAGCATGCGGCAGCAGCAGCGGGCTGCAGCAGCTACTGCAGCGGGCTGCAGCAGCAGCAGCAGCGAGCAGCAGCTGCCAGCCGCGGCTGCTGCTGCCC
>SZWC01000074.1:480512-490680 GCA_023375785.1 Penium margaritaceum
GCAGCAGTAGCAGCCCGCAGCAGCAGCAGCTCGCAGCAACAGCAGTAGTAGCGTGCAGCAGCAGCAGCGGCGTGCAACAGCAGCAGCAGCCCGCAGCAGCAGCCGGCTGCAGCAGCTTGCAGCAGCAGCAAGCAGCAACCGCAGCACGCAGCAGCTGCAGCAGCATGCGGCAGCAGCAGCGGGCTGCAGCAGCTACTGCAGCGAGCTGCAGCAGCCGACAGCTGCAGCAGCAGCAGCAGCGAGCAGCAGCTGCCAGCCGCGGCTGCTGCTGCCCGCTGCTTGCAGCAAGCGAGTAGCGAGCAACAGCTCGCTGCTGCTGGGCGAGCAGCAGCCCGCTGCTCGCAGCAGGCAGCGGGCTGCTGCTCGCTGTTGACAGAAAAAAAAAACAAAAAAAAGGAAAAAAAAAAATCCCCCACCCCTACAACTCGCTGCAGTTGCAACGAGCAGCTGCTGCAGCACGCAGCAGTTGTAGCAGTACTTAGTTGCAGCAGCGAGCTGCAGCAGCTCGCTGCTGCAGCAGCAGCAGTCACAGCAGCTGCTGCAGCTCGCAGCACGAGCAGCAGCAGCTGCAGCACTCGCAACAGCAGCAGCAGCAACAGCAGCAAAATGCTACAGCAGCAGCAGCAGCAACAGCAGCAGCCGCAGCAGCAGCAGCAGCAGCAGCAGCAGCGGCAACAACCGCAGCAGCAGCAGCAGCAGCAACAACAGCAACAGCAGCATCAGCACCAACAACAGCAGCGGCGGCCCCAACATTTGTCGCTGCTGACGTCAGCACCCCTCTGCTGACGTCACTGCTGACGTCATCAACAGAAAAGAGAAAAAAAAAGGGGGGGCCCGGGGAAGAAACAGTTGCACTGCGCACACGCAGTTCCCACTACTGACGTCAGCCATCCTTGGCTAACGTCACTGCTGATATCAGAAGCACAGAAGAAAAGAAGAAAAAAAAAACACAAAAAGGGGACGAGAGGCATCTTTCACCACCATGACCAACAGCCCCTCTGACGCGGGGTCCTCCTCCGTTGGGGGGGGGACCCCTAGCCCCCCTTTTGTACAGCAGCTGCAGCAGTTGCAACAGCAGCAGCAGCAGAACCAGCAGCAGCAGCAGCCGCAGCAGCAGCAGCAGCAGCAGCAGTAGCAGCCGCAGCAGCAGCAGCAGTAGCAGCGGCAACAGCCGCAGCAGCAGCAGCAGCAGCAACAGCAGCAGCAGCAGCAACAGCAGCAGCATTTGCCCTCTGGCATCGGCAGTGGCATCCCTGACCCACTTGCCGCTCTTCAGCTGCAGCTCGCCGCCTTGATGCAGAGGCAGCAGCAGCAGCAGCAGCAGCAGCAGCAACTGCAGCAGCAGATGTCCTCTGGCATCGGCGGCGGCGTCCCTGACCCCCTCGCCGCTCTCCAGCTATAGCTCACCGCCTTGACGTAGCAGCTTGCGGCGCTGCAGCCATCAGCTTCCCACACTGCTACCGGTACGCTGCCACCCTTCATCCCTCTAGGGCACGCCAGCCCAGCTGTGTCCGCTGCCACGCACTACCTAGCGCAGCAGCAAACTCAGCGCCAGCGGCTGACGGTGACCTCTGTCCTTGGCCCCACTCTGGGCGCCGGCCGCAGGCAGAAGGACTTTGAGACACCGCCGCCACCGCTTAAGGCTGGCGAGCAGTTTCGGAGCTGGGAGCTCAGCTTCCGCATCTGGGCGCAAGGGGAGGGCCTATGGGTATACTACACCCATCCCTATGACTCCACTCAGGCTGACCAGCTGTATGACGCTGGTCGCGCCGTCCGTGCCCTCGTCCCTGTTGCCCCTCCGGCTTCCCGCCTGGCACTGGAGCCCTTCCTCGGCGACTTCACCACTGGCGCCACACCGGACCCTGCATCCGCAAGGCACATCCTCACTCGGCCTCATCGTCTGTCCAGCGACGCTGAGATCAGCCGTCTCCTCCGAGAGTTCAACTCCCTGTGCATGGGGGAGACCGAGACGGTCACTGCCTACTGGCAGCGGGCGGAGGACATCCTGCGTCGTCTCGGTACAGCTGCTCCACCACCTCTGTCCACGCTCCTCACCGTCAAGCGCGGCGCCACCAGCACGTACGCGGACGTCTTCGTTCACTACCCCCAAGACGTCCTCTCCACCATGGCGACCCAGGGCACCCTCATGCCCTGGGCATACGAGCTCTTCCTCCGCATTGAGGAAGCTCGCCTGGAGTCCGAACTCCATCGCACGGAGGCTCTCGCCTCCGTGGCCACCGCCTCTCCCGCCATAGCCACATCCGCCAGCTCCTCCGCCAGCTCCTCTGCCAGTGCTTCCCCGACGGCGAAGAAGAAGCGTCGGAGCAAGAAGGGCAAGGGTCAGTAGCAGCAGCAGCAGCCGTGGACTGGGTCTGGCAGTGGTGGCTCTGCCTGCCACAACTGTGGCCAGCCTGGGCACGGGTGGTACACGTGCCCGCTGCCGACGGACGAGGCGAGCATCATCGCCACCATGCGTCGCCAGCGGGAGCGCCGTCTCACCTCTGCCTCCGTCGCTGTCGCCAGTTCTGACGCCTTGACCTCGTCCAGCGGTTCCACCACCCCGGTCGCCTCGCCAGTCCCGCAGACACCGACTCCGCAGCCGTCGGCGCCCCCGTTCCCTTCGGCGATTTCGTCCTCCTCCTACCCGGGCCCCGGCGCCGTCACACCGCACTCCGTCTCCGCTCCCGGGCCCTCCTCCCGTGAGCGTCAGCTGGAGCAGTTTATCGCGCTCCAACTCGGCCTGCCTCGCCCTCCTCCCCAGGGAAGTGCGAGTTGCGTCACCTCCTGCTCTCCTGCCCAGCCCTGCATGACTGAGACTGAGCTGCGGTCGTGTCCCATTTCCTTGTCGGTCTCGTCGTCGCCTGTGGCCTCCTCCGCCTCTCTTCTTGATGATGTTGCCTGGCTTGACGATTGGCAGTCCCGTTTCGCGCCTCCATCCACCGCGTCCGCGTCCCTCGCCTGCTGCCATGTGACCCTTAGCGATCTAGCGACCCCGGTCCAGGACCCTGCTGAGACCTGGATCATCGACTCCGGGGCCACGCATCACATGACGGCCTCTCGTGAGGCCTTTAGTATGCTCGGTCCTGTCGGCGATGTCTCCGGTGTCCGGACGGGCTCTGGACAGGTGTTGCCTGTCCGTGGTGTTGGCGTCGTTCGTTTTCGTGGTCCTGCCGGTGACGTCTTTCTGACTGATGTCCTCTTCGTCCCTGGTCTCGAGCTCAGCCTCCTGTCCGTGACTGCACTTGACCGCATGAGCATGGATGTTGTGCACTCGCGTGGTGTTGGCACTGTGTCNACTGGCTTGTCCTCGCAGAGCGCGCGTGTGGCCGCTCCCTTCGTTGCTTTCGCTCCGATCACGGTGGCGAGTACATGGGTGAGGCCACGACTTTCCTCGCCTCCCGTGGGATCCACCACGAGACATCCGCGCCCTACACACCCGCCCAGAACGGTGTCTCCGAGCGGTGGAACCGGACCATGGCCGACGCCGTCCGCACCATGCGTGTCGAGTCCGGTCTCTCCGAGGGCTTCTACTTTGAAGCCATGGCCTACATGACCTGGGTCTGGAACCGGATTCCCCACGGTCCCCTTCCCCGTCAGTCCACGCCGTACCAGCATTGGTGCGGTCAGCGCGCTGACCTCCGCCCCGCTCGCGTCTGGGGTTGTGTCGCCATCGTCTGGCTGCCCGCCCCGCAGCAGGGCGGCAAGCTCGCCTCCCGCGGCCGTCCCTGCAACTTCCTCGGTGTCTCTCGCCAGTCCAAGGCCTGGCGCTTCTGGGACCCCTCTCGACACTGCATCGTCGAGTCCCGGGATGCCCTCTTCTTCGAGGATCTGTTTCCTCGTGACCTCATTCGCTCCGGCTTGTCTGTGTCTATCCCGTTGTGTGGGGGAGTAGTGAGTCCGTCCTCTGTCCTACCGCGTCCGGGTGACACATCCTTCGGTCCCTCCGGGCCGGCTGCCCCAGCCGCGTCTGCTGGTCCCTCCGGGCCAGCTTCCCCGGCCGCGTCCGCTGGTCCCTCTGGGTCCGCTGGTCCCTCCGGGCCAGCTTTCCCAGCCGCGTCCGCTTGTCCCTCCGGGCTAGCTTTCCCAACCGCGTCCGCTGGTCCCTCCGGGCCAGCTTCCCCAGTCGCGTCCGCTGGTCCCTCCGGGCCAGCTGCCCCAGCCGCGTCCGCTGGTCCCTCCGGGCCAGCTTCCCCNCCTCCGACCCAGGCCGTCGGTGAGCGTGCAGACCGTCGCACCGCGCTCGGTAGCGCCTCGACCCCCCCTGGCTCCACGTGCCTCCTCCACTCCCACGGTTGTGAGTGGGGACCCTGGCACCAAGGCCTTGGGCCTGACCACGTCGGCCATTATTGCAGACTTGCACCCTGGCTCCGCATTGGGCTACGCCATGCTCCATCACGAGCATCGGCACGCTGTCGTGGTTGCCCTGGCGCGCATCCCACCTGGGGCGCAAGAGGCACATGCTCTCTCAGTCCGCTCCACAGCACGCCCGGAGGACCCAGCCACCTTGCGCGAGGCACGAGCCTCTCCTGAGGCCGCACACTGGGACGCTGCCTGCGCCGATGAGCTCGCAGCTATCCGACAGCACCACGTGTATGACCTCGTCGACCTTCCTCTAGGTTGGAAGGCCATCGGTGCCAAGTGGGTCTTTCGGCGCAAGTGGAAACCCGACGGGTCCTTGGACAAGTACAAGGTCCGCCTCACTGCAAAGGGGTTTGCCCAGGTCCCTGGGATCGACTATGACCAGATCTTTGCCCCAGTTGGCCGGTTCTCCACCAGCCGGGCGCTCTTCAGCCTGGTCGCCCAGTACGGGTGGGAGCTGCATCAGATGAATGTGAGCAACGCTTTTCTCCATGGTTCACTGGAGGGTGAGGAGCTTTACATGGTGCAGCCACCAGGCTTCGACGATGGCACCGGGAGAGTGCGGCGACTGCGTAAGGCCCTCTATGGCCTGAAGCAGTCGCCTCGGTGCTGGAACCAGGAGATCAGCAGCACGCTCCTTCGTGGTGGGCTCCAGCGCAGCACCGCGAACCCTGCACTGTTTGTCAGTCCGCGAGGCCAGACCTTCGCTGCTGTTCTGGTCTACGTTGACGACCTCCTCATTGCGTCGCCAGACACGGCCGCCATCCAGCGCGTCAAGGACCTGTTACACGCCACCTACCAGATGAAGGATCTCGGGTCTGCCCGAGTCTTCCTGGGCATGGAGCTCGAGCATGATCACTCCCAGGGCATCCTCCACGTCCATCAGGCTGCTTATGTGCAGACTTTGTCCACTCGCTTCGCCGAGGACCTCCCACTCGTGCCAAGCGCATCCTCACCCATGTCGCCCGATGGCCAGGTGAAGCTGAAGAGTCCTGACCCAGCAGTTGTGGGGGAGCCAGTTGACGTGACCACGTACCTGCGAGTCATCGGGTCACTGATGTTCCTGACGACGACGACGCGNTTGCACGCAGCACTGCTGAGGCTGAGTACGTGGCTCTTGGATCAGGCGCGTGTGAGAGTGTGTGGTTGCGTCGTCTGTTGTCCGAGTTGCGTCAGTCCGTCCCATCCATCACGTTGCATTGTGACAATGAGAGTGCCATGGCCATCGCCGACAATGACGGCGTGCATCACACCCGCACAAAGCACATCAACGTTGAGTATCACTATGTGCGGTCATTGTTGCATGACGGCAGCATCAGCATCGTGTGGGTTGAGACACCACGGCAGTTGGCTGACTTTCTGACCAAGGCACTGAAGCGCGACTCGTTTAAGAAGGCTGTGAGTTCGGTCGGCGTACGTCCGTGAGTGGCTCTCTCTTTATCTCTGTCTGCGTCTCTGCATGCCCTGGGGGAGTCTGGATGTTGACCGTGTCCCTGTCCGCCCATGTGCACTACGCCTGTGAGTCATGGGGGAGTGTTGGTTTTTTCGCATCTCTCATTGTGCTCTGTTGTGTCCTCTCGGCTTGTGTACATCGGTGTGCAGATGACTGACGGCGAGACTCGACGCTGATGGAGTGTCGACCGGTGGAGCCGATGCGCGCTGAGGTCTTCTCGCTGTTCGCTGGAGCCTCCTCTCTCCGGCGACGCGCTCAGCTCCATCGGCAGGCCTCCTCGGCGGTCGTGCTGCCGGCGGTCATTGACACCGCAGTTGCTGCTGGCATGCGTCCAGCGCGTCCCATCGCGTCTGCATCGTTATGCACTGCCTAGGGTCCCAGTTGCATGTTTCATGGCCCTGTTTGGCAGCATAAACCATTGTGGGCACTATCTGGGTTTAGGCTGCCATAACTCCTCTTTACTATTTTCTAACAGATTCTGACCGCACGACTGCGTTCGCAGCGTCGGTATTATGGTATGGTCCAGTTTTCAGGCAAAACGGACGACGCCTGGGTTTTGGGCTGTCGGCTGCCTGGCAGGCGTCACCGAGAAAACCTGCCAGCCTGAACTGAGCTATTTTCTGATTGGCTGATGAACTGAGTAACAAGCTCTACAGAGCTTGGGGGGGCCTAGAACTTGGAGGGGTCTCCCATTGTTGTTCATTCTTCATTACTAATCAGTCATTATCAGTTTTCAGCTGCTTTCTGGCGCTAACTCTGGCGCGCGCGTTTCTAAGTAACAAAACCCAGAGCTTCCAGACTTAGACTCTAGAGCAACAGATTGAGGGGGCAGCTGACTTAAGCAACGAGCGTGGAAGCCCGCACGCTACATCAACAACGCTGCTGCCCCAACCTGCTGCATAGTTTCTTTCTGTACTGAGATGGAGTTGACCACATTTCTAGAGAGTTCTATGGGACTGAACAGAGCTATACATTATTGGTTTAAAACAGTACGCACCTGTGAAGATTTCATCGGAGTTATACCAAGGTGTACACAGTTGTAAAGATTTGTATAGAGTTCTGTGGATTTGTATGGATATGTCCAAATTTGTACAGAATTGTACGGATTTATAGACAAATGTAGTGAGTTGTATGGAGTTGTACGCAAGTTTAAAGAGTTGAACGGAGCCATAATAAGTTGTGCCGATTTATGGGGAGCTGGACGGAGTTTCACCAACTTTTAAAAACTCATACAAAGTTGTCTGTAAGTATACATATCATACGGAGTTGTAAAGAGTTGCAGAGAGTCGTATGGAGTTTTCTAAAGCTGAACTAAGTTATATGGATTTTTTACGAAGTTCTAAAGGGATTCACATAGTTCTATAGGGTTAAATGGTATTGCATGAAGTTGCATATAGTTTTATGCAGCACTATGGAATTGGATACAAAGTTATCCACAATTTTATTGAGGTCCATAGAGTTCTACATAGTATGGATTGAGAGTTCTGTAGAATTCTATTTAGTATGGAGTTGTGAGGATTTGTACAATGTTTTATGGAGTTTTCAAGATTCCTACGGAAGTTAGCATAGTGGCATGGGCTTGTACACAATTGAACCATGGATATCGTAGTTGTATGAATTGAATGAAGCTGTATGGGGTTGTAGGGTGTTCTATGGAAATTCATGGAGTTGTGCATGGTTCTATAGAGTTCTACAAGTTTATAAGGAGTTGTGCATATTTTTGCTAAGTTGTGTAGAGTTCAATGGATTTGAATAGAGTTGTATGGTGTTGTAAAACATTTTAGACAATAGTAAGGAGTTTTTGAAAGTTACACAGACTAACTAGGAGTCGTACCGATCTGTACGAGGTAGTACAAATTTGTACAATTTTTTATGTATGTGTACGGGTTTGTACGGATTTCCATATGTTTTCATGCACTTTTACAAAGTTATAGGATAGCATTCTAATCAGAGTTACAAAGTTGTGCGCAATTGTTCAGAGTTTTACGAAGTGGTATGGAGCTTTGATGCACAAAGGTGTGTTGATTATTCCAGTATTATATAAGATTGCACAAGATCATAAGAATTTGCAAATTTTTTTCACGAAGTTGAAAAGAGTGCTAGAGTTGTATGGGGTTGTCCAGAGTTACATAGAGCATTACGAAGTTACAAGGATTTGTACGGAAACCCTCAAAGACAAAAGACTCCGGGAGACCGCACTCAGACCGCATGGCGCGAACCGCATCCTCCATGGTGCGGTTCGAGCGTTCAGATACACCGTTCTGTTGGGGGGTAGCAGGAGCGGAGACCTGGTGAAAAATCCCGTGCTTAGCAAAGAATTTGAGTTTCTTTTGCTCAGCAAAAGAAACTCGGAGTCCATCTCGGCAAGGAACTCGCCGCCGCGATCCGAGCGGAAGGTATGTAGCGTGTGGCGGGACTGACGCTTAGCCATCACTAGCCAGAGTCAAACCACAAGGGCGGTGTCGCTCTTCTAACGCAGGCTGTATGTGCTTGTTAGGACTTCTTGTGGATTTTTTGCAGAGTCCAAAGTTTTCTTGGTGGGCTGGGTTTTGAAACTGATTTTCATGTTTTGCATTGTGTGTCCACCGATCGATGTCGGACTTGTTCATGACAAGTCGAGGTGTCTGGCACGCGATTACACATCTCTCGGTTTAAACGGTGGTGCGTTCGGATGTTAGTGCATAGAGATACGGCAAAAACAGTGGTGTGGGGCAGGAGTTAGGATGTACTTATAATTACTATACGTAGGCAACAACACGCAGATTGCCGCGTGCATGACGCGGTATGTGCCGTTGTGGGTATGTATGCTCTTTGATTGTCTCTTGTCATTTCCCCCTGCATTATTAAGCTATTGAAGCACACGAAACCTTGCACATCTCCCTAGCTTAACCCTTGCTGTTCTTTGCACATGCTTGCTTGATAGTGTGTTAGTTGACGTTAAAATGTCGTCACGTCAGTGGAAGCAAGGCTAAGAAGCCTCCTAGTCGTTTTCAGGGATTTCGCGACTAAAAGGGGGGAAATTTTCATGATTTTACGTCCAAGAGTTCCTAAAATCTACATGTGGGTATTTCTGTCTTAAAATATATGGGCAGCCAAGCTTTGACCTCCGAGTATTTACGTCAACAGAAATAATAATCATAATTTCATGAATTATCTAAAAACGCATTGATGTTTGGAGATCGTTCTGTCGAATTCTCGATGGTGCTTGATTTGTAAAGAGATGCTTCACGTTAGTGTCGGAACCCCATGACTTCTTGATGGAATTTCTAAAAACTCATGGTGCTGTGTTGCATGCTTCAATCATCTCAAGCGCTCAAGATATCGATCATTTTCATTGTTTTTACTGCCATTGTTTGTGTATGCGCTCAATAGTTCCGGCACTTGTTCTTGGAGTTCACCAAGTTCTAGTGCTCTTAATTGATATACTTTTTATGCATTCCTCACCTTCAACCTGTGAACCACCCACGTTACGGTCGGCGCAACAGGTTATTGGGTTAGGTTATGTCCTCAGGCCATTGAGGTGGGTTCCTTGGTTGGACTGACGTGGGATAAGAAACTGCTCATGAGAGCCTTTTCAGCTAGTTTGATAGACATGCACCGCATGAAATGAACGTGTGGCTGAGGGTTGCGCTCCACAATTCCTCGCAATCTGGCCTACTGCAGCGGCGTGCGCTACAATCCCGCTTGAGATCGTTTGCACTGCATGCCGTACATGGATTCGGATTCGTGCGGTAGTGGCGACATTTCTGTTGCTGCCACCCTGTTAGCGTCGGCGTGACGACTCCCACGCCAACGACGCCACAACGACGTCGTCTCCACCTCATGTATGACGAGGGTCTCTGCCGAGCGCCTCT
The DNA here is from genome assembly GCA_023375785.1 of Penium margaritaceum. NCBI lineage: Eukaryota > Viridiplantae > Streptophyta > Zygnematophyceae > Desmidiales > Peniaceae > Penium > Penium margaritaceum. Next base: position 490,179 of record SZWC01000074.1, read on the forward strand.
GCAGGCCTTGCCGTAGCGTAGTTCCTTGCTTGGACAGGGCGAAGCGTGACGGCAGCCCGCAGGCCCGGCCCAGCCCCTGAGCACAGAAGCTCGGTCGTGGCGGCAGGTATTGGCACTGCTGCCCCCTCCGTAGTAGAGAACAAGATTGGAAGGCCCTTCCCAGGAAGCGACGCCGTGACTTCCCTTTGGACCCGAGCTTCGTGCCGTGCAGTGGCTGCTGCGACTCCCTTGAGGCACGTCCGAATTTCGTTGATGGCGCAACTCAAATATTTGACTGGCTGACTGGCTGGGCGACGTAACTGGCTGACGGGCTGACTTCAACACTTGCCGTAGTCTGCTTCGGACTGGGGCGGGCTAGCAGAGCTATTGCTGCTGAGCGCCTCCAGGATTAGTTCCTGCGGCAGTTGCTGGTGTCCCCTGCTGCAGGAGCCGTTGAAGTCACTGCCGCTGTGCCTCTCGCTGCTACTGCAACGACCGCTGCAGCAGTTCCCGTAGCAGCAGG
>SZWC01000074.1:502239-513836 GCA_023375785.1 Penium margaritaceum
GGCTGGATGAGAAGTCCATGCCCTGGTCGTCGAGAGTCGTAACAGACAGCAGACTGAGCTCAAGAGCAGGCACATAGAGAACGTCAGGGAGGAAGAGCTCCCCCCCAGGGCCAACGAAGCGGACGACACCGACCCCCTGTACAGGGAGAAGGTGGCCAGAGCCAGTGCGCACAAAGCGAACAGAACCAACAGGACCCAACGACACAAACGCTGAACGACAGGAAGTCATATGGTGGGTGGCTCCTGAATCAAGGATCCAGAAGCCACCCGTCATACGGACAGACGCAGGGTCACGACTCACAGCAGCGATGGCAGAACGTGGAAAGAGACGCTGGCCACAAGCAGCAAGGCAACGAGGGAGACTGTACGACTGCCAATCCTCAATCCATGGGACATCATCTGGGGGACACCCCTGAACATGACCGGAGGGGGGTCCACGAAGAGACAAGTCAACAGCACACGCAAGGCCCTCCTCGACTGAACGTACACTCTCACCTCCCTGATCACGGAGGTGACGCTGGTGGATGGCGTGAGAGAGCGCAGAGTCCAACTGGCGCTCGTCCTCAGGGGATCCGGTGATGAGTGCGGTGGAGGTGTGTGGCTGGGGACAAGGAGTGCGGGACGCCCATGGTGGAGGTGAGTAGAAGCCGGAAGGAGGCCCGAAGTAGACAGGACCTCCAAATCCCGGGGGCCAACCCCAGGGTGTAGGTGGAGAAGGTGCAGAGAGGACAGTGCTGTAGGCAGCTGCTGCAAGGGATGGTGAAGACGTGTGCGTGGAGCTACGACTGGACCCCGCGGAGGTGGAGGAGCGGGCAGAGCCTCCACCTGACCCTGAAGAGCGTGCCCAGTGAGCACGCATGGCTGAGGCCAGGCGTGCATCATCTGGTGGTTCAGGGCACTTGGGCGTTGCATGACCAGCGGCGCCACAGTTCCAGCAAGTGATAGTGCTAGAGGAGGAGGAGTGAGATGCTGTGCTATCAGAACTGCGGCCTTTTCCCCCTTTCCCCTGTCCTCCACCGCCAGAGCCACCTCCTCTGCCTTTACCTTTGTTGCCGCCTCCACCACGCCCACTTCCTTGGGAAGCAAGGGAAGTGGCGGTGGTAGTGAAGGTGGAGACGGAGGATAAGCTGGAGGCTGATGAGGTAGAGGAGGAGGGAAGTGCGGTGGTCGCTGTTGCAATAGCTGCACGGTGGATGCGTTTGTTTTGCAAGGAGCTCCACCAGTCAGTGAGGCGCTGGGAGGTGAACTCCCACAAAGCCCCAATCCCAGGTGGTGCGTCAGCGGGAACAGGCATTGCCGCCAGACGCTCCAACTCTGTGGCCTTCACTTCGCGAAAGATGTCGCTGAGTTTAGGGATGAGACCGTTGACGATGGAGAGGACAGCGGGGAGTTGGCCTGGGGCGGCTTTGCCGAGGTCACGCAGCAAGCGCAGACTGCGAGCCCAGTAGGCGTCAGCAGTCTCGTCAGCACGCATGGAGAGCGTGTTGAACTGGACGGTGAGGACGCTCTGTGCCGCGTGACCAGTGACTGTCATGCGCCGCTTGATCAGGACATAAGCCCCGACCGGGTCAGCGGGAGTGCGGCGTGCAGTGTCAGCATTGTATGATCCAATCTCATCAGTGAGATCGTCTGGTCCAGCGCGAATGAGGGCTCGGACTGCTTGCGCTGACTCAGAATCGACAGGCACAAAAGGTGGGACAGCAGAGGGATTTGGTGCATGGTAGTATTCCCAGAGTTGTTCTCCTTGCGCCCAGGCACTAAAACGAACCTCCCAAGAGTGAAAGGTGAGACTGGGTGTGAAGTGAGGTGGAGTGGAATCAAAGTCAGGCTTGCGTTGCACTGTTGAGGCAAGCGCTTTGGCTGTCGCAGCGCCAGCAGCTGCGGCGACTGCAAGTGGATCAGAGGTAGATGTGCCAGCGGCAGTGGAAGCGGAAGCGGGAGAAGTGGAAAAAGTGGCAGCAATGCTAGCGGACTGAGTGCTGCGCAGTGTTGGCTGCAGGCGATTCAGAACCAAGTCAGCAATGTGGTCGGCGAATGTCTCTTGATCAGCCTGCTCAGCCTTAAGTTTTTCCTCAGCAGCCCGCTGAGCACTGAGAGCTGCCTGTAATGCAGTGCGCTCACGCTGAAGCTCAGCCTGCAGNGGCAGAGTTTCCCTTGCCCGAGTGGGCGTGGGAAGTAAAAGATCGGTGTTGAAAGTGCGCTGCAAGGCAACAACCTGAACGCACGAATACGCCAACACAGGGAAGGCAAAGAGTGCGGAGGTACAAGAAAGGCAGGCTCACCACGCACTGCGGTGCAGAGAGAACAGTGGTGGCAGTGCTGCAGCAGCTGAGGAGGAGACGGCTGCGACAAAGGACGATGTGGTGACGACAAGGCAGGCTATACCTGTCAGAGCTGCACCTGACAGAGCGACGACGACAGCAGCGATCAAAATCAACAGTTGTAGATGCCGAGTGACTGATGATGATGTGGATGACAGAGAGACTGCCTGTGTTGTGGAGATGTCAGAAGAGCCAACTGCATTGGAGAGTGCTGTGGCTACTGAGGCTGCGGCGAATGCAACTGTGTCTGCTGCTGCAGCAACCTGAGTGGCTATGTTGACCGCAGAGGCCGCCAAGGGTCCCTGGTCAACCGCTGCAGTATATGCGCCAACGGCTCGACCTGTAGCAGTGCTGGCTGGTGCACGTGAGGCACGTGCTGTGGCTGCAAGGGTAGTGGCAACGGCAGCGCTGGACGAAAGGATAGCCAACAATGCTGAGAGAATGTCAAGGGATGGAATGGGCTCTGCAGCAGATGTGGTTGGGGATGCAGCACGACGCGGAGCGGAGGCCTCAGATGCTGCCATTGCAGCAGGTGGAGTTGCACCACGAGGAACAGAACGGCGGTGTTGCGGTCGCGTCCTATGGGAAATGGGTGGTCTTACCAGAGAGTGAAGAGGTCGGTGGCTGTTTTGTGGTGCTGTTGCCGAATGGTTCAGCGACGTTGGTGTGTCGTCGTCGGCTGATTGACAGCGCGTTGCGTAGTCCCTCGCGTCCGCCCACGCGTAGTGATCAGCGGGATCGTAGTCTTCACCGCGTCTGGCAGGCCTCACCGAGAAAACCTGCTAGCCTGAAATTAGCTATTTTCTGATTGGCTGATGAACTGAGTAACAAGCTCTAGAGAGCTGGGGGGGGGGGTCTAGAACTTGGAGGGGTCCCCCATTGCTGTTCATCCTTCATTCCTAATCAGTTACTATCAGTTTTCAGCTGCTTTCTGGCGCTAACTCTGGCGCGCGCGTTTCTGAGTAACAAAACCAGAGCTTCCAGATTTAGACTCTAGAGCAGCAGACTGAGGGGGCAGCTGACTTAAGCAACGAGCGTGGAAGTCTGCACGCTGCATCAACAACTCTGCTGCCCCAACCTGCCGCAGAGTTTTCCTTTATGGTATCAGAGCCAGAGCGTAGCAGCAGTAGCAGAAGACTGGTGAACAGGTGCCAGACAACGCCGGCGGACCCCCATACGCGCCGGTGCAGGGGAAATGCTACCGGATTTTTTCCGACAGCATTGACCCTCCTGGTGGCGGCGTCAGATTTTTTCCCACGGCCACTGGGCCAGGGGAAATGCTGCCGAGATTTTTCGGCAGCACTGACCCCCACGCGTGACGCGAGGAGGTGAGCGGCAGGCGGTGTCTGACGTCTGTGGGGGACGATGCACGCGGCAACGTCACCCAGGTGAAGTGACTGGCACCAGCAGCAACAGCAGGCAGAAGCAGCAGCTCACAGCAGCCCGCAGCAGCAGCAACTCGCAGCAGCAACAGCAGCAGCCCGCAGCAGCAGCAGCTCGCAGCAGCAGCAGCAGTAGCGTGCAGCAGCAGCAGCGGCGTGCAGCAACAGCAGCAGCTCGTAGTAGCAGACCGCTGTAGCAGCCCGCAGCAGCAGCAGGCAGCAGCCGCAGCACGCAGCAGCTGCAACAGCGTGCAGCAGCAGCAGCGGGCTGCAGCAGCTGCTGCAGCGAGCTGCAGCAGCCGCCAGCTGCAGCAGTAGCAGCAGCGAGCAGCAGCTGGTAGTTGCGAGCCGCGGCTGCTGCTGCCCACTGCTCGCAGCAAGCAAGTAGCGAGCAGTAGCCCGCTGCTGCCAGCGAGCAGAAGCTCGCTGCTGCTAGGCGAGCAGCAGCCCACTGCTCGCAGCAGAGAGCGGGCTGCTGCCCACTGTGACAAGAGAAAAAAAAAAACAAAAAAAAGACAACAAAAAAAATCCCCCACCCCCGCAGCTGGCTGCAGCAGCCTGCAGCTGTAGCGAGCAACTACTGCAGCACACAGCAGCTACAGTAGCACTCAGCAACAGCAGCGAGCTGCAGCAACTCACTGCTGCAGCAGCAGTAGCCACAGCAACTGCTACAGCTCGCAGCACCAGCAGCTACAGCCGCAACTGCAGCAGCATCAGCAACAGCAGCAGCAGCTGCAGCACCCGCAGCAGCAGCAGCAGTAGCAGCAGTAGCAAACAGCTGCAATAGCACCAGCAGCAGCAGCAGCAGCAACAACAATAGTAGCAGCAGTTGCTGCAGCAGCAACAGCAGAAGTAGCAGCAACAGTAGTGGCTACAGTAGCATCAGCACCAACACCAGCAGCGGCGGCCCCAACATTCGCCGCTGCTGACGTCAGCACCCCTCTGCTGACGTCACTGCTGATGTCACTGCTGATGCCATCAACAAAAAAAAATCAAAAAACAAAAAAAAGGAGGGTGAGAAGAAGGGGAAAAGGGGAAAGGGGGAAGGCCAGAGGAGTGGGTAGATTCCCCACTCCCCCAACTTCCTGCTGAACTCAGCAACACAAAGACAAAAAAAAAGAACACAGACACCAAGGTATGGCTGGTAGTCTCGGCCAGGAGGGGTCCTCCTCTGATGGGGGGACCCCTACCCCTCCTTTCTTGCAACGATTGCTACAACAGCAGCAGCAGCAGTAGCACTAGCCGGCGCTGCAGCAGCAGCAGCCGCCGCCGCCGTAGGAGCAGCAGTTGCAGCCGCCGCCGCAGCAGGAGCAACCGCCGCCGCCACGGCAACAGCAGCTGCCGCCGCCGCACCAGTAGCAACAGCCGCCGCCATTGCAACAGCAGCAGCCACCGCCTCTACAGCAGCAGCCGCCGCCGCTACAGGAGCAGCAGCCGTCGCCCATACAGCAGCAGCCACCGTCGCTGTAGCAGCAGCAGCCGCCGCCTCTACAGCTGCAGTCGCCACCGTTGTAGCAGTAGCACCCGTCGCCCATACAGCAGCAGCCACCGCCTCTGCAGTAGCAGCAGCCGCCGCCCCTACAGCAGTAGCAGCAGCCCACTGGTAAAGTTGGCGGCACCCCTGACCCTCTTGCTGCCCTTCAGCAACTCGCCGCCTTGACACAACAACTTGCGGCGCTACAGCCAGTCGCCTCCCAAACCGCCACCAGCGCGCTGCCGTCATTCATTCCTCCAGGGCACGCTAGCCCCGCTGTGTCCGCCGCCACGTACTACTTAGCGCAGGAGCAGACTCAGCGCCAACAGCAGACAGTGACCTCCGTCCTTGGCCCCACTCTGGGTGTCGGCCGTAGGCAGAAGGACTTTGAGACGTCGCCACCGCCGCTTCAGGCCGACGAGCAGTTCCGGAGCTGGGATCTCAGCTTCCGGATCTGGGCCCAGGGTGAGGGTCTGTGGGTCTACTACACCCTCCCTTACGACTCCACCCAAGCCGACCAGCTATATGACGCTGGTCGCGCCGTCTGCGCCCTAGTACCAGTCGCCCCTCCAGCTTCCCGCCTTGCCCTGGAGCCCTTCCTCGGCGACTTCACCACTGGCGCCATCCCAGACTCGGCAGCCGTCTGGCACGTCCTCACCAGACCCCATCGCCTGTCCAACGACGCTGAGATCAGCCGTCTGCTTCGGGAGTTCAACTCCCTACACATGGGGGAGGCCGAGACGGTCACTGCCTACTGGTAGCGAGCGGAGGACATCCTCTGTCTACTCGGCAAGTCGGATCCACCCCCTCTGTCCGCGCTCCTCACCATCAAGCGCGGCGCCACCAGCGCATACGCGGACGTCTTCGTCCACTACCCTCAGGATGTCCTCACCACCATGGAGGCCCAGGGCACTCTCATGCCCTGGGCATATGAGCTTTTCCTTCGCATTCAAGAAGCTCGCCAGGAGTCCCAACTCCATCGCACGGAGGCCCTTGCATCCCCTGCCATCGCCGCCCCTGCCATTGCCTCCGTGGCCGTTGCCTCCCCTGTCGCAGCTACCCCATCGCCCTCAGGGAAGAAGAAGAAAATCCGCAACAAGAAGGGCAAGGGTCCATTGCAACTGCAGCAGCAGTAGTCATCGACCGGTCCCAGCAGTAGTGGCTCGGTCTGCCACAACTGTGGACAGCCTGGGCACGGGTGGTACACGTGCCCTCTCTCGACGGACGAGGCCCGCGTCATCGCCACCATGCGACGCCAGCGGGAGCGCCGCCTCGCCTATGCTGCCGTTGCTAATGCACTCCGCAGTCTGTCGACACTCCTGGACCGTCATCCCGAGAGCGTCATCTGGAGCAGTTCATCGCGCTCCAGCTTGGCCTCCCTCGCCCTCCTCCCCAGGGAAGTGCGAGTTGCGTCACCTCCTGCCCTCCGGCCCATCCCTGCATTACTGAGACTGAGCTACGGTCGTGTCCCGTTTCCTCGTCTGTCTCGTCGTCTCCCGTGATCTCATCCACCCCACTCGTTGACGACATTGCATGGCTTGATGACTGGCAGTCTCGTTTCGCTCCTCCGTCCATCGTGTCCGCGTCCCTCGCTTGCTGCCATGTGATCGTGACTGATCTAGCGACCCCTGTCCAGGACCCTGCTGAGACCTGGATCATCGACTCCGGGGCCACGCATCACATGACGGCCTCGCGCGAGGCCTTCAGTATGCTCGGTCCCGTTGGCGATGTCTCCGGGGTCCGGACGGGCTCCGGACAGGTGTTGCCTGTCCGTGGGGTAGGCGTCGTTCGTTTCCGTGGTCCGGCCGGTGACATCTTTTTGACCAATGTTCTCTTTGTCCCTGGTCTCGAGCTCAGCCTCCTGTCCATGACTGCCTTTGACCGCATGAGCATGGACGTTGTGCACTCACGTGGTCTCGGCATTGTGTTGTTGCGTCTGTCGGGTCTTGTCGTACTGCACGCCACCGCCTGTGGCAACTTGTGGCACGTTTCCCGCCTCTCTTCCTCCCCTCCCGTCTCCTCCCCGTCGGCTGCGACCGGTTATGTGTTCGTCACCTGCACACTTTCTCCCCAGCACACCCGCCTCTTGCACCGCCGCCTTTGCCACGTCCACTCTGCCGTAGTAGAGAGCATGCTCCGCACCCAGCCAGCCAAGGGCCTTGATCCGGAGACCTTCCCTCTCCCATGCCCCACTGAGTGCATTGATTGCGCTCTGGGCAAGATGCACCGGTCCACGTACCCCCTCTCTTCCTCACGGGCGTCCGCCCCCCTTGACCTTGTCCACTCGGACATCATGGGCCCTCTCCCCACCGAGTCCGTCGGTGAGCATGGCCGCTATGTCCTCACTCTGATGGACGACTACTCTTGCTACCGTTGGGTCTTTTGCCTTCGGCAGAAGAGGAATGTCGCCCGAACGATTCAAGACTGGCTTGTCCTCGCAGAGCGCGAGTGTGGCCGCCCCCTTCTTTGCTTTCGCTCCGATCGCGGTGGGGAGTACCTGGGTGAGGCCACGACCTTTCTCGCCTCCCGTGGTATCCGCCATAAGACGTCTGCGCCCTACACACCCGCCCAAAACGGCGTCTCCGAGCGGTGGAACCGTACCATGGCCGACGCTGTCCGCACCATGCGAGTCGATTCCGGTCTCTCCGATGGCTTCTACTTTGAGGCCATGGCCTACATGACCTGGGTCTGGAATTGGGTTCCCCACGGTCCCCTTCCCCGCCAGTCCACGCCTTATCAGCACTGGTGTGGTCGACGTGCCGACCTCCGCCCGGCTCGCGTTTGGAGTTGCGTAGCCGTTGTGTGGCTGCCCGCCCCACAGCAGGGTGGCAAGCTCGCCCCCCGCGGACGCCCCTACACCTTTCTTGGCTTGTCTCGTCAGTCTAAGGCCTAGCGCTTCTAGGACCCATCCTGATACCGCATCGTCGAGTCCCGCGATGCCCTCTTTTTTATAGGACCTGTTTCCCCGCGACCTCATCCGCTCCGGCTCGTCCGTGTCCCTCCCGTCGTGTGGGGGAGTGGTGAGTCCGTCCTCCGTCCTCTCGCTTCCGGGTGACACATCACTCCGTCCCTCTGATCCGGTAGCCCCGGTCGCGACCGCTGGCCCCTCCGAGCCAGCTGACCCAGTCGCGTCTACTGGCCCCTCCGGGCCGGCAGCCCCAGTCGCGTCCGCCGGCCCCTCCGGGCCGGCAGCCCCAGTCGCGTCCGCCGGCCCCTTCGGGCCGGCAACCCCAGTCGCGTCCGCTGGCCACTCCGGGCCTGCAGCCCCAGTCGCGTCCGCTGGCCACTCCGAGCCAGCTGCTCCAGTGGCGTCTACTGGCCTCTCCAGGCCGGCAGCCCCAGTCGCGTCCGCTGGCCACTCCGGGCCTGCAGCCCCAGTCGCGTCCGCTGGCCACTCCGAGCCAGCTGCTCCAGTGGCGTCTACTGGCCTCTCCAGGCCGGCAGCCCCAGTCGCGTCCACTGGGCCGGCAGCCCCAGTCGCTTCCGATGGCCCCTCCGGGCCGACGGCTCCAGTCGCGTCCGCTGGCCCCTCCGGGCCAGCAGCCCAAGTCGCATCCGCTCGCCCCTCCGGGCCAGCAGCCCCAGTCGCTTCCGATGGCCCCTCCGGGCCGACGGCTCCAGTCGCGTCCGCTGGCCCCTCCGGGCCAGCAGCCCAAGTCGCATCCGCTCGCCCCTCCGGGCCAGCAGCCCCAGTCGCGTCCACTTGCCCCTCTGGGCCGGCAGCCCCACCCGTGTCCACCGGCCCCTCTGGCCCAGCAGCGCCTGTGGCGTCTACTGGCTCCTCCGGACGAATAGCACCGTCCGCCTCCGTCGGCTCGTCGGACTCAGCACCATCTTCTGCCCGACCGCGCTGCACACGTGGCCCAGGCGGCAGCCTCCGACCTTGGCCGACAGTGAGCGCGCAGACCGTCGCTCCCCGTTCCGTGGCGCCTCGACCCCCTATGGCTCCACGTGTCTCCTCCACTCCCATGGTCGTGAGTGGGGACCCTGGCACAAAGGCTCTCGGCCTGACCACTTCTGCCATTATCGTAGACCTTCACCCGGGCTCTGCATTGGGGTATGCCATGCTTCATCACGAGCATCGGCATGCTGTTGCGGCTGCACTCGCACGCATCCCACCTGGGGCTCGTGATGCACATGCCCTCTCAGTCCGGTCCAGAGTGCACCCAGAGGACCCTTCCACCCTACGCGAGGCTCGATGCTCCCCTGAGGCCGCACATTGGGATACTGCCTGTGCCGAGGAGCTCGCCGCTATTCAACAGCACCACGTGTATGACCTCGTCGACCTCCCTCCAGGTCGGAAGGCCATTGGTGCCAAGTGGGTCTTTCGGCGTAAGTGGAAGCCCGACGGATCCTTGGACAAGTACAAGGCCCGTCTCACAGCAAAGGGGTTTGCTCAGGTCCCTGGGATCGATTACGACCAGATCTTTGCCCCAGTTGGCCGGTTCTCCACTAGCCGGGCATTGTTCAGCCTGGTTGCCCAGCACGGGTGGGAGCTGCATCAGATGGACGTGAGCAATGCATTCCTCCATGGCTCACCGGAGGGTGAGGAGCTCTACATGACGTAGCCCCCAGGCTTCGACGACGGCACTGGGAGAGTTTGGCAGCTACGGAAGGCCCTCTATGGCCTGAAGCAATCGCCTTGGTGCTGGAACCTGGAGATCAGAAGTACGCTTCTCCGTGGCGGCCTCTAGTGCAGCACCGCTGACCCCGCACTGTTCATCAAGCTGCGAGGTCAGACCTTCGCCGCGGTTCTGGTCTATGTCGACGATCTCCTCATTGCGTCGCCAGACGTGACAGCCATCCAGCACGTCAAGGACCTACTGGACGTCGCCTACCAAATGAAGGATCTCGGGTCTGCCCGAGTCTTCCTGGGCATGGAGCTCGAGCATGATCGATCTCAGGGCATCATGCATGTCCACCAGGCTGCCTATGTGCAGACCCTGTCCACTCGCTTCGCCGAGGACTTGCCCCTCGTACCCAACGCATCCACACCCATGTCACCCGATGGCCAGGTGAAGTTGAAGAGTCATGACCCAGCTGTTGTGGGGGAGCCAGTTGATGTGACCACATATCTGCGGGTCATCGAGTCACTTATGTTCCTGGCAACGACGACGCGTCCAGACATCGCATTCGCCGTTAACCTCCTGGCCCAGTTCTCTCAGGAGCCGCGTCACCTTCACTTTGAGGCCGTGATCCGAGTACTGCGCTATGTCGTCTTGACCCCTCGGCAAGGCCTCATGTTCCGCCGTCAGCCGTCCGTCGTTGCAGTGGGTTACACCGACAGTGACTGGGTCGGCAGTCCGGACGGTAAGAGTCGCACTGGGTGGATCTTTCTGGTCGGGGGCACAGCTGTGTCCTGGCGCAGTGGCAAGCAGGGGTGCATTGCACGCAGCACTACTAAGGCTGAGTACGTGGCCCTTGGCTCAGGCGCGTGTGAGAGTGTGTGGTTGCGTCGTCTGTTGTCCGAGTTGTGTCAGTCTGTCGCATCCATCACCCTGCATTGTGACAATGAGAGTGCCATGGCCATTGCAGACAATGACGGTGTGGTTCACACTCGCACAAAGCACATCAATGTTGAGTACCACTATGTGCGTTCGTTGTTGCACGACGGCAGCATCAGCATCATGTGGGTTGAGACAGCACGGCAGCTGGCTGACTTCTTGACCAAGGCACTGAAGCGGGACTCGTTTAAGAAGGCTGTGAGTTCAGTTGGTGTCCGTCCGTGACTTGCTTTCTTTGTCTCTGCCTGCACTTCTGCGTGTCCTGGGGGAGTCTGTGTGTTGATCGTGTCTCTGCCCGCCCATGTGCACTACGCCTGTGGGTCATGGGGGAGTGTTGGTTTTTGCACTCATTGTGCTCTGTTGTGTCCTCCCGGCTTGTGTACATCGGCGTGCAGATGACCGACGGTGAGACTCGACGCTGTTGGAGTGTCGTCCGGTGGAGCCGACGCACGCTGAGGTCGTCTCGCAGTTTGCTGAAGCCCCCTCTCTCCGATGACGTGTTCAGCTCCATCGGCAGGCCTCCTCGGCGGTCACGCTGCCGGCAGTCACTGCCACCGCAGTCGCTGTCTGCATGCGTCCAGCGCGTACTGTTGTGCCTGCGTCGTCATGCGCTGCCTAGGATCCCAGTTGTATGTTGCATGGCCCTGTTTTGCAGCATAAACCATCGTGGGCACTACCTGGGTTCAGGCTGCCATAACTCCTCGCTACTATTTTTCTAACAGATTCTCACCGCACGGCCGCGTTTGCAGCGTCGATATTATGGTATGGTCCAGTTTTCAGGCAAAACGGACGACGCCCGGGTTTTGGGCTGTCGGCCGTCTGGCAGGCCTCACCGAGAAAACCTGCCAGCCTGAAATTAGCTATTTTCTGATTGGCTGATGAACTGAGTAACAAGCTCTACAGAGCTGGGGGGGGG
>SZWC01000074.1:522383-541127 GCA_023375785.1 Penium margaritaceum
GGCCACAAAGCCTCACCCTCGAGGCCCTCGTGGCCCCTCAGCCGCCGATCGGGCTGAGGCTGTGATCGGCGGCTGGCGGCTGGCCGGCTGGTAGCCGGCCGGTCGCTTGGCCGGCCGCCGGCCGTCCAACCGGCCGGCAGCGAGCTGGCCGGCGGCCAGCCCTCCCTGACGCGAGGGGTGGTGCGCAACCACCCCTCGCTTCAGCGAGGAGAAAGGGCTGAACCGGCCCTCCCGCTACATTCCTCCCTACTTATTATGAACCGTCTTGGTTCATGAAAAACAAGCAGGATTGTTAGTCAGTGAGTCATCAATATTGTGAAAGAAAATTAATAATTCCAATCACCAGCTAAACATGAACACGTGCATGACACTTGGACCTAAGCTGCAGCTTGTTGGTCTGTACAGCTAGCGGCCTCCCCCCTTTAGTCTGGAGCGTCCGCAAGACAACTATGTTGGGCGTCCCCAACCTCCTATGATTGCAGTCCATGAAAGTCGCCCTGCGAGAATCTTGTTCACTTTTTCCGCATTTAGGTGGTGCCCCCTGACATGCGTCGATCCGTGCGAGCTGCCAGCTTGCTCCAATACTCGCTGATCACCCTTGTGAGAAACCGAGACTCGGGTTCCCATGAGTTATGTTCAGGTCCACACCCGGCCCTATGAACAAGGTATTCCCTAACAACCCATGATCGGAGAGTACACTCTCGGTTCTGAAGTGGGCGCAGAACCTCGTATTGGCCATTGGCAGCAAGGACTGCCGGTGGTGGCTGATCGGTTCCCTGTTCCGTGTATGGAGCCAACGGGCTCAAATGAAACACGTCATGTATCTTCATACTCGGCGAAAGCAACAATCGGCATGCCATTGGCCCGTTGCGTGCAACGATGGGAAATGACCCAATCCACTTTGGTAGAAGTTTTCGTGCCCCTGGCGACTTCAGCCGGAGATTCCTAGTGCTAAGCAGCACTTTGTCACCGATGTCAAACGAGACCTCACGGTGACTTTTGTCTGTATATGCCTTTTGTCGTTGCCGAGCAGCTTGAAGGTGACCCTTTGCCTCCTGTAACAAGGATTCTATGCGCTCGGCAAAGGCTTGAGCAGAAGGAACATGTCCTCCGGTACTCCTACTCACCAATAAAGAGGGCAGCACTGGATGCCGACCACTGATCAACACAAACGGTATGAACTGTGTACACTCGTTCACCGAGTTATCCACCGCAAACTCTACCGGTGCTAAAAATTCGTCCCAATCATGCATGGCAGGGTCCACGTACATTCGGAGAATTTGTTCCAGAGTGCGGTTCATGTGCTCTGTTTGTCCATGAGTTTGATGGTCAAACGCTTTCGACATTTGCGACTCACTACCGAAGTACTCGTGCATCTTTTGCCATAACTTACTAGCAGATTTTCGATCTCGATCGGAGATAATGTGCAACGGCAGGCCGTGGTACTTTACGACACCCTGAAAGAAGATACGAGCAGTCTCCTCTGTGTTCATGTCAGTGGTTGTAGGAATGAAGTGTGTCATCTTTGTCAGAAGATTCACAACCACTAGTATTGCATCGTGGCCATGGGCTGTGTCCGGAAGACCAGTAATGAAGTCCATGCTGACGCACTCCCATGGAGTCCCAGGAATGGGAAGCTGCTGGAGGAGTCCAGCAGGCTTCTTGTTATTAGCCTTATTCCGAAGACATGGGTCGCATGTCATGCAACACTTACGGACATCAGCACTCTATCCTGGCCACCAATAGTGGTTCGAGAGTGTCTGTCCGGTCTTTCGGGGTCCCACATGACCTGCGACCCGCGGGTCATAGAACTAGGAGATAATCGTTGCTCGAAGGTCTCCTGAGTTTGGCACAACAACTTGTTCTCCGTGCCACAAGATTCCTGCGGCCTCTACCAAGCTGTACTTGTCCAGATTTTGAGAGTCTTGAAACCAAGAATCCACACAGTATCCCATCTGTGAGAGTCTGCTCTCTGAAGAATTAGTCTTGGTGTGTGGAGAGCATAGTCGCAATGGAAAAATAGACTTGGAAAATTCTGAAAGCCAGAGCTGGTAAATACAGGTTACTGAGATTGAAGTGAGTACAGGGTATTTATACTGACCGGCCAGCTAGTCCAGGCCCTAGCCTGCTCCTCTCCTAGCTTGCTACAACAAGCTACTTGCTCCTCAAACCGGTGCCCTATTTGCACCTAACACCAAGTGCGAGAAGTGCCTGGCCGTCGATCGTCTGGATCAACGGTCCATCTTGTCTCGCGGCGAGCCGCCGCGTTAGCTTGGCGCCTCTCGGCGGTGGGTGTGGTCGTCGTGTTGCGCACGCCACCGGGAGTGCTGCGACCGTCGCGCGGTCGCAGCCACCGTGTTTGCTACTGCCCTTCACCGCGTTTGTTGCTGGGAGCCCCTGGCGGCGTGTTTCCCTTGGCGGATAGCGTATCTGTTACGCTACTCGCCGAGGGGACAAAAGCCACCCTCGCGTGGCGGTTACGGAACGCCGCGAGGGGGTTCGCACGAAACAGCCCCCTAGCGTCGGCGTGAACTCCACCCCGGCGCTCGCTTGCACGCTCGCTCGCCCGCTCATCCTCCTCCTCGCTGTTGCAAGCCGTCGGTGTCGAGCCAGACCACCCGACTTATTTTCGACGAATGGAAAATGCCCTGAGTGCGCCCAAATCCCGGGTGAGACCCCGAGTATGCCAGAAAAAAGAGGGCACCTCGTTACATTCACCCCCCTCGTCGAAGGCGCGATGTCCGTTTTCGCCTGAGATACTCCTGGAGAACAATGTTGGTTACCCCGACATGGAAGTTAACCTCTGGCTCCCAAGAGTTGTGCGCCACCGGGTACCCCTTCCAATACACCAGAAATTCACGCCGTCGTCCCCTCTGGCGGTCCGTCTGAATCTTCTCCACCTCAAAATCCTCACTTCCTTCAATCTGGACAGTAGGAGATGGAGCTGTCCCACGACCCTGGAAGAAGGTGTTGGGGTCGCGATAGGTACAAAGCAGGGAGAAGTGGAACACCGGATGGATGGTGTAGTGAGCTGGCAGCTCCAGCTTGTATGAAACGGCCGACCGCTTCTCCCACATGCGAAACAGACCCACCCATCGTGGTTTCAGCTTGGGACTCCCAACTCCCATCAGCTGCAGGTTAGCATAGTTCAGCATCACCTAATCTCCCACTTGGAACTCCTTCGTAGAGCGATGCTTATCCGCTTGCTACTTCTCTTGCTTCTGTGCCTTCAACAGCCGTTGCCGCACCACGTCCCAAGTGGTGGCAAATCCTTCAGCAATATGTTGCACATCCGGAAAAGATGTTGACATAGCAAGGGCGGTTGGGCTCAGTGGCTCGTGGCCATAGACCACCTCAAACAGTGACTTTCCTGTTGATGTTGACACCGCTGAGTTGTAGGCAAACTCTGCCACTTCAAGCTTCTCCTCGTAGCCCTCTCCATCCGGTGGGACCATACTCCGCAACAGTTGCTCCGAAGTCTCCTTTGTGCGCTCTGTTTGCCCATCGCTCTGTGGGTGGTATGCCGTGGTGAACTGCACCCGCGTGCCTAAATTCCACATGAGATCTCTCCAAAATCGCGGCGTGAAGCGTGGATCGCAATCTGAGACCACCGATAGTGGCACTCCATGCAGCTTGATGACATATTTGAGGAGGAGTTGAGCTGTCTCAGCAGCTGTGATGCTCTCAGGACATGCGATGAAATGTGCCATCTTGGAAAACCGGTCCACCACGACCAACACCATGTTGTTGCCTTGCTGCGTCACAAGCAACCCGCCAATGAAGTCGAGCAAGATGTTTTTCCATGGCCTCTCTGGTGTAGGCAATGGTTGCACCTCCCCTGGTGGTTTGGTCCTCGGCGCCTTGATGCGTTGGCACACATCGCAACTGCTCACAAACCTCTTGCAATCAGTTGCCATTGACGACCACCAGTATTGGCGTGCCAAGGCTTTGAGCGTCTTGTCGGAGCCGAAGTGACCCGAGTAATGGGTTTCATGCGCCTCCTCCAGCAATAACTGCTTCAATGGCATATGGTCCGACATGACAATCCTCCGCTCTTGCCCCCTTCACCAATACGTTCCATCCCACATGGCGTCTTTCAGCACACCAACTATAAACTCACTGTCCATGCCATAGCCGTGCTTGAACAGACTATGCATGACTGGAGATCCCATCAGCATTGAGATGGCATTGAGGCTCAAGTCGGGCCTCCGCGACAGAGGATCTACCGGGCTCACCTTCCCAGGCTTGTACTGGATCTCGTAGTCAAAACTCCCCTCAAGAAACTCCATCCAACGAGTTTGTCGGCGACTGAGGCTCGGCTGCGTATTCAGGAACTTCAGGGCGTAGTGATCCGTGAAGACCACGCAACGTCGCGACTCGAGGTAGCACATCTAGTGCTTGAATGCATGGATCACTGCCAGCATCTCCTTCTCATGGATTGCATAGTTCAGCTCTGTATTCGTAACTTGGGAGATGCGTACGCAATCGGTTGCGACCCCTTTCCGTGATCCTGCATTAGCACCGCCCCAATGGCATAGTCGCTTGCGTCCGTCGCCATTACATACTCCTTGGATGAATCCGGATGCACCAGAACCGGAGCGTCACACATTGCAGCCTTGAGCTCCTCAAAGCTCTTCTGCTCTTGATTGCCCCATTCCCACTGGTGATCCCTCCTCAGCAGCTGAGTCAGCAACGTACCCTTCTCTGCGTACACCTGAATGAATTTCCGGTAGTAGTTGATGAATCCCAGGAAGACCTGGATGTCACGCACGCACTTCGGTGTCGGCCACTGCTTCACTGCTTCCACCTTCTTTGGGTCCATGTGGAGGCCCTTGTCGCCATGATGTGCCCAAGGAACTCCACCTCTCGCTTCTCGAACTCACACTTGGAGAGCTTCACAAACACCTTATCTTTCCGAAGAATGTCCAGCACCTGCCGAAGATGTTGCTCATGCTCTTCGTGAGTTCGGGAGTAGATGAGGATGTCGTCAAATAACACCACCACAAAATGGTCCAAGTGAGGGTGGAAAATCCTGTTCATGAGGCTCATGAACGTTGCAGAAGCGTTAATCAACCCAAACGGCATCACGAGGTACTCAAAATGGCCGTACCACGTCCAAAACACTGTCTTCTCCACATCCCGCTCCGCAATCCGGATCTCATGGTACCCCAAGCACAAGTCAATCTCGCTAAAGTATTGTGCTCCCCTCAGCTAGTCAAACAGCTCCTCGACCCTTGGCATCGGGTACCGGTTCTTGATCGTTACGTTGTTCAGTGTGTGATAGTCCACGCACATCCGCAGCTCCCCCATCTTTTCTTCACAATGAGGACCGGTGCAGCATAGAGTGATACCGACGGTCTGATGAACCCTTGCTCCGTTAGCTCCTCCAACTGCTTCTTTAGCTCACCCAACTCGTTATCGCTCATGCGATAAGTAGCCCGCACTGTTGGAGTTGCTCCCGGAACCAGATCAATCTTATGGTCAATGTCCCGCTTCGATGGTAAACCCTTTGCCAGCTCAACAGGAAACACGTCACCGTAACTGTCTAACACTTCCTTGATGCCTTCCGATACCTCTTCTGCAGGTGCTTTCTGCTGCTCGCCCTTTTGTTGCTTCGCCTCTGGTGCTAGCACTTCCACCTCTTCAGCTACTGCCTGTTGCCGTACCCACACAAGGTACACTTGGTCCCCCTTGCGATGACAGCGCTTCAGCTGTACGTAACTCAACTGTGACACCTTGCCTGCCTTGGAGTCCTGCTCTGCCCACAACGGCAAAACGTTTTGCTCCCCCCATTTCTTCACTTTCACCTGGCTGCGCACCCAATCCACAGTAGGATTCCACTAGTGCAGCCAGTCACGTCCCACAATGGCGTCGTAGGTATCCATCGGGCACGTGCGAAAGTTTACATCGCACGACAGCTTGCCCAGACGGATCCTCAGAGGCTTCAGAGGCAGTCCGCACTCCAACTCCCCTTGTACCAACTTGGCCGTAGTTCGCTTCCCGGGTATCCGTGCAAGCCCCAACCTCTTTGCAAGCTTGTCGTTGAAGAATGAGTGCGATGCGTCGCAATCCAATAATGCTTTGTTCTGCCGGCGAGTCTGGTACACCTCACCATCCGTAGAAACAGCCAATAAATTTTCGGCTTTAACGAGGATTCCCGGAACGCTCCCGCTTCCTTCGCTCCGCAGCAATACACTTGGCTGCTCCCTAGTTGTCAAAGGACTTTTGGGGCTGGTGTTCGCTGATGCGGACGAAGCTTTCCCAACAGTTGGCCGCCCGCCACTCACTGCTGGTTGCCGTTTCCCTGCTCCTTTTTGTAGTCCTTCTTGTGGTGCCCAGGCTTCCCGTAGATCCAACAGGTCCCACCACACGGCTTGCTCTGCTGCTGGCCTCCTTGCACTACGTTGATCTCCATGGGGTCGGTTTGTTGATACTGTGTTCGACGCTAGAAAATTTCTTGTTTCTCATGGAAACCTCCTCGATGGTAGCATTACGCGTCAACGCGCTCAGTAGTGGCCACCATCGTGTGGAACTCCGTGATTCCACCGAGTGCCAGCGTGCACTGAAATTCTGCCTTCAAGCCGTCGTGGTATTTTTCTGCCATCTCCAGCTCGCTTATGTCGTCGATCTCCGAGCACAACTCCAAGAAACGGCGTGTGTACTCCTGCACCGAGCCGATCTCCTTCAGCTGCTTCAGCTTGTTGCGTGCGGCCATGGAGGTATTCACGAGTTCAAATCGATCTCTGATGGCTTGCTCAAACTGCTCCCATGTCGTCGGCACGCGAGCTTCAGCTTGCCTTGCGCCTGGCTACCACAACACGGCATGTTTCACAGCTGCGTTCCCACCTCCACCTCGAGTGGCCAGCATATTCAGCTACCTCCACCACTCCAATGCTTCTCAGCGTAGCAGTGTCACCGTGAATGACACACGCACAACATCGTCCTCTGGAGGGTGACCCAGAGTCCCAAATTAGCTCTTCATTCCAAGCAACCAGGTCCGAACGCTCGCTCCCTTGAGAGAGGGATTGAATGCTTCCAAGCCTTTGGCTTTGGTCTCGGCGGACTCCTTGACCGGGCCGCCCGAACCTGTCCAACGTGAGTCCCGTCCCGTAGGTCAGCCATCTGCCGATTGAGCCACTCGTTCTCCAACTTGAGGGCTCACATCTGCTCTACGATCTGCTGCAGGGCCTGCTCCATGGCTCAAGATGAATTTTAGCCACTGGAGATCCTTTGGAAAAATTTGGCAGTGTTTCGGTAGCAATCAAAAAACAAATCGGCAGCAATTCGGCAGTCCCGGATAAGAATATTGCGTCTTCAAAGTGCGTGGGAATCACCCGTCGTCTCCCGTGCACGCACGATAGGCCGTGTGGACGCTCTGGAAATGTAGAAAATTTTCCAGAGGTTGGCTCATGCGTTGGCTTCAAAGTCTGGTCCAACAATCTCCCTCTCGATCAGCCTCAACGTTGTCCGGCGTAATCCGTGCCTTCGCTCCTTGAAGTTTGGCGAACTCCGGTAGCGCTTCCGCCCAACGCGTGGCTCTGGCTCTGATACCAGATTTGAGAGTGTGCTCTCTGAAGAATTAGTCTTGGTGTGTGGAGAGCATAGTCGCAGCAGAAAAATAGACTTGGAGAAGTCTCGAAGCCAGAGCTGGTAAATATAGGTTACTGAGATTGAAGTGAGTACAGGGTATTCATACTGTCCGGCTGGCTAGTCGTGGCCCTAGCCTGCTCCTCTCCTAGCTTGCTACAACAAGCTACTTGCTCCTCAAACCGGTGCCCTACTTGCACCTAACGCTTAGTGCGAGAAGTGCCTGACCGTCGATCGTCTGGATCGAGAGTCCATCTTGTCTCGCGGCGAGCCGCCGCGTTAGGTTGGCGCCCCTCGGCGGTGGGTGCGGTCGCCGTCTTGCGCACGCCACCGTGAGTGCTGCGACCGTCGTGCAGTCGCAGCCACCGTGTTTGCTGCCACTATTGACCGCGTCTGTTGCCGGAAGCTCCTGGCGGCGCGCTCTCCTTGGCGGATAGCATATCCGTTACGCTACTCGCCGAAGAGGCGAAAGTCACCCTCGTGTGGCGGTTACGGAACGCCGCGAGGGGGTTTGCACAAAGCAGCCCCCTAGCGCCGGCGTGAACTCCACGCCAGCGCTTGCTTGCATGCTCACTCGCCCGCTCATCCTCCTCCTCGCTGTTGCGAGCCATTGGGGTCGAGCCAGACTACCCGACTTATTTCCGACGAATGGAAAACGCCCCGAGTGCCCCCAAATCCCGGGTGAGACCCCGAGAGTGCCAAAAAAAAGAGGGCACCTTGTTACACCATCCGGATCCTGTTTAGAAAACCATTCTAATAGATTATCTCTCCTGGTGGTTGCTACAGAGGTGCAGGGGGATCTGGTGATTTTACTGTTGTTGTTGCAATGGCCATAAAACACCCACCGACCGCGGTGGTTGCTTTGATTTCCACGGGCTTTCGGCTTAGTGGATCGGGCACATTGATGCGTCCTGACCGATAGTCCCATGTGAACGAGAATATGCTCAGGTATTCGCTCCAACGCGCTTGTCGTCTCGACAGGTTCGGTTGCGTTTGGAAAAACACCAATGGATTATGGTCGGTCACAACCGTCACACCCCCTTCAGCACCCTCGAGGTAGCAACGCCACATCTTGAAAGCATGTACTACCGCAAGGAGCTCTTGATCCCCAGTCGTGTACCGCGTTTTCGAGGGGATGAGCTTGCGGCTCTCATACACAGCTAGATGACCGTTCTACATGAGGACGGCTCCGAGTCCTACTACCGACGCATCACATCGAACCTCCCACGGTTGTGATGGATTCGGAAGAGCTAGGGCGGGCGCCATGGATAGATGTTCTTTGACTTTGAACAAAGAGTTCTCGCAATCAGTTGTCCATTTCCAGCGCACGTCTTTTCACGTGAGCCTGGTTAGCGATGCTACCAGGGTCAAATACCCTTACAGAAACCGTCGAAAGCAGTTTGCAAGGCCAAGGAAAGACCAAATCTGCCCAATACTTTCCGAGCGTGGCCAGCCTACAATGGCTTGGACCTTTCGTGCCATCCTTGCCGACGATGTGTCCCGGGTATTCGAGCTCGTCTTGTTGAAACTTGCGCTTGCTCACTTTTGCATAGAACTTCTGTTCCCGAAGGATTGCGAGGACTTCGCGCAGATGTTCTATGTGCTCTATCATTGACTTGGAGAAAACCAGGATGTCGACAGGTAAACCAAGACAAACTGCCCGAGTTGCTTGGCGAACGTTTGGTTCATTTCTCCTTGGAATGTTGCCGGGACATTTGTAAGCCCGAAGCATAACACTCAAAACCGATAGTGTCCTATGTGCGTTTGAAACGCGGTTTTGGGCACATCATCTTCCGTGATGCGGATTGGATGGTACCCTTGAGACAAATCCAAGGAAGAAAATACTTTTGCCCCTTGGATTTGGTCAAAAAGATCCTCAATCTGTGGTAAAGGGAATCGATTTTTCACCGTCAGCTTGTTCAACGCCACGTAATCCATGCACATGCGTAAACCACCGTCCTTTTCGTTCATAAAAAGGATCGGCGCACCGTACAGCAAGCTATACGGCTCGATCCATCCTTTTGCAAGGTACTCTTTGATTTGGTGTTTGCCCTCTCGCCTTTCTACTGGTCTAAGGCAATACATGGGTCTGAACGGAGGAGTCGCCTCCGGTTGCAATAGAATCGTGTGGCCCATGTGTCGTTCTGGTAGAAGCCCAGCAGGTGGGTCTTGGAATACATCCGAGAACTCCGCCAATAGAGATTTGATCTCTTGTGGCATGTTTCCCTTCACGTTATCCTCCACTTTCTGCAGATGAGCCAAGAGGTATCGACAACCTTGTCGAATACGCCTCTCGACCTGCATTGCAGACAAGTTGGCATGGACTTTAAGTCGAGTCAGTGAAAATTCCTTACTCAGAGTCACCGTAAAGCGACGCTATCCCTTTTGGAGTATCAAACACCTTGATTCAAAGCATATCAGAGCTTTGTTTTCGCAGAGCCACGCATCGCCTAGCACCATGTCAAATGGGTCAAGAAGGTTGAGTACCTTCATTGTGACACTCTGTGTGTAACCTTGAATACAAATTTTTGCCTTACAGGTACCGATTATAGGTATTGTATGGTTGTCACCGACGACAACTGCGCCACCCGATGGCTCGTACTTTAGGCCCACCTGTCGGGTAAAGCCAAGGCTAACAAAGGAGTCGTCTCCTCCAGTATCAGCCAGTTTGTTCACCGGAGCACCAGCTAGGTGTCCCTTGAACTGCATCATCATGTTACCTCCACTTTTCTGAGTGAACAGGCTCGACGACGGCAAGCCGAGTTTGTGATAAACACGGAATCTGTACGACGAGCGTCACAACATCCATGATTCACCCACTTGAGTCCACATCTTGTGGGCACGTGTGAATTCTGCTAGCACCTTCCAATCTTCAAATTTGACCGGGTCGAAATCATTGACTAAAGGTACCGCGAACATGATTGAACTCATTGCTTTGGTGGCGTTTCCTTCAATCATTGTGTCACACAACTCTTGCCCAGTGGTCGGTGTCGCCACCATGTATCTCGTCCGGAGATGCAAAGTTTAGTGGGTAATGTCTGTCAGCAAGTGTAGAATGCGGTTCAAGAAGAGGAGAGAAATTTGAACTCGTCAAGAAATCAAATTCTTTAACATCCTCATCTGAAAACATGAACCCACACTCGTGATCCAATTTTGCCCCTGAGTGGTCCCCACTAATTTCACTCAGGGGTGGGGAAAACCCGGCCCACGGCCTTGTCCGTTACCACGGCCGGGCCCATTGCCGCGACCGCGACCCTGTCCACGGCCCTGTCCGTGGCCTCCTGCTGCACCATCCCCACGAGGTGCTACTGCTGCAGCTAACGTCGCGACCTCTTGTCCACCACCAGCAGCCTCAGGGCACTGAGTCCTAAAGTGGCCCAGTTGCATGCAGTTGTGATAGGGCCTTTCGCGGAAGGCTGCGTTGCGACGCTCACGTGCCGCCTGCAGCTCATCATTCTCGCGTCTGCGCTTGTTGTTGGGGCCCTTGTGTCCACCAACCTTCTTGGCTGGAGGGTTTGCAGGCTGCTTATCCTTGGCCCCGCCTCATTGTCCAGCTAACCCACCAGCCCCTGCAGCGTCCACACGCATGTCGCCGCCTTGCAATACACGCACGTTCGGACATGCATCAGAGTAGTGCTTCGGGTTCACCGAATACACTTCGCTCATGTAGTCGCGCAACGCCCTCCAGCTTGTCCAAGCCTGGCCAGTGGCTATCGTGGTGGTCTTGTCCTTCAGCTTCTCACTCGCGAGACCATCACACAAGTAATCCAGCAGCATGCACTCTAGGTACTTGAAGGTCTGAGTTACGTCACCCTTGGTGAAGCTTTCGGCTTCCTCCACGAGTGCGGTGAACTCGCTCAAGTAGGATTCGAGCAAGCTGCCTAGCTGCCTGAAGTCCTTGATCTTGTGGAAGGCGCGATGTGCCTCCTCACATTGTGTACACTTCTTACGCATGATCGCGCAGAAGGCCTCCCACGGCATGGGCTACCACTCGAGGCGCGGCTGCTGCGCACTCCACTCCTTGACCACATACTTGAAGAGTTTGTCTTCAAGCCGCGTCCTGGCAAGGTCGTCCCACTGGCTGAGTGGAGCCTTGTGGACACGTAGAACGTGCTCCATGCGATTCAGCTAGTCGGTCAGCTTCACGCCCTTCCGGAAGTTCTCCTCATTGTGGAGGAAGGACGTGTTCATGACCGACCCCAAAGTCGTCGAGGTGGGCAAGTCGTCGCTGCCACCGGCAGTGGCATCCGGAGCTGCGGCACGCTGCGCTTACTGCTGCATTCGCACTTAGGTCACGCTCTGCAAGGCCTTGTCGAGGTCGTTGCATCGACGGCTTACCTCATGGGCGGCCAGGCGCTGTAGCTGGCGATGACGGTCGAGGTCCGTGATGTTCTGCCCGACGAGGGCCAGCAGGTTGGCGAACGCGAACTTGAGCTCTGATGTTGTTAGAGCATCGGCGATAGCCTCCAGGGCCTCACGTTGTCCGTACACCCTTACCCATTGCAGGAGGGTACGGTTCGCGTACATGCCTCCAAGGAGTCCCACCTTTTGGAGGAGACTGTCGTCATCAACGACGCTCGAGTGGGCGCTACCCTACTCCATTGCGGCCATATCGTAGGAAGAGGGGTCCGCCCCCATTCCTCCGAGTGGTGCCGTACCTCCACCGTCGGTGGTGATCTTGAGTTGGCCTGCAGCCTCAGCAGCAAACTCCGCGAGCCTGTGATAGTCATCGTGAATTGCCTTCGCGGCGACGTTATCCGGCTCGTTCTCGCGGGAACTCCCAGTGTGGCTCCTTTCAACGCCCTTGTTGCTCTCGGCAGTCTCGCTGCTATCGGCAGCTTCAGGTGATGCGGCGGGCGCCTTATCCTTCTCGAGTAATCGGCTCGAGTTTACCACACGATGATGGCGATGGTCACAATCCTCGTCGCCTTCGCCATCGTCGGCGTCGTGCTCTTTGTCGGGGTTCCCCTCCGGGAGATCCTCCTCCATCGCGTCGTCCGTCGCGTGGTGGTCCCCCATGTGTGCGTCAACGTGCTTGTCGAGCACTTTTTCGGCCTCCGCAGGCTTCTCGATGGCGCGAAGGTTGGTGTCGGTTGCCTTAGGCGGTACGGTTGCCTTTGGATTGGCAACCGTGCTCACGGTGGCGGCTCCCAAAATTTGGAGTCCGCCAAGAGCTCGTGGCGAGGCCTTCACCACCTTGCCCTTGTTGGTCTTGGACGGTCCGGCACTTGCCATCTCGTCGCCCGTACAACTATCACGTGAAGACCATTGTGAAGATCACCCCACAACTTTAAGGAGGAATCGCCTCCTAGAATCTTGCTCTCACAATCAGTGAGGTAATTTTAATTTAAGTTTCTATTTTCCTAGGCCGCCACGTCGGCACAAGGTCGTGGGTTTTGAAACTAGTCCTCCTAAGCCGTAACTCACAACACTTGGTAGCAACTAGGATCTAGGAAAACAGAAAACAATACAAGGGAATAACAAGAAGTGTGAGTACCTCTCCCAAAGCTAGGACAAAGAGTAAGAAGGGAACTACAAGTCCTAGAAACTCTTTAACTCCCTCTCCTAATCGCTTTGTCTTCCTCCAGTCTTCTTGTCTTCTTTGGCCTCCCTTTGAGTCTTCTTCACGCGTCTCGCGCCCCTCGGGGGCGTCCTCCTTGAGCCGGCGGCGTTGGGGAAGCCGCCGAAAGTCCTCAAGGTGTTGTCCTCCCTCTTCCTAAGGTGTTCCCAAACCGTGAGAGCCTCTGGCCTTGGGAATGAACGCCGTCCCAATTTTTTTTGTTGAAGGAGGGGGCGGAAACCTTGGAAATGGGGGCGCATTGGTGGTTTTTGGGCACTCCCCACCCCGTCCAAGAAAAATCCACCTAGTCCCCTGGGGTGAAGAAGATGCTCAAAGAAGTTGGGATGTTGAAGTAGAGCTTCAAGAGCTTTCGAACGCAATTTTAGGCGCTTGAAACGGATTAGTGTGGACGCCGTATGCCCCTTTGGCATTTTTGTTGCTGCTTGTAGCTGCCGGCGACGTTTTATGTATGGCGTAGCCGCCATTTCTGTCGAACCCTTAGTCACGGGGGTCATCTGGCTCTGACAACCACTCGAACATGTTGAGTCTCCAGCTCCTACTCCGAAGTCGCCGTCGCAGTTCGTAGAATAGCGTTCTCAGTCCGCGTCAGGGGTTTACCCCCTTCGCAGGACTGAGGGGCAATCGGCATCAACAACGCAGAGCACGAAGACTCGAATGTTTCGAGTCTCCGGAGGCCCATTTCCGTTTTTAACCTTACCCCTGGTTTTGGGACCCAAACCGAGGGTTTTTACCTCGAACTCGTGCATTCGCACGAGTTTTCCGGTTTCGAAACCCATCATTTATCCTAAACGAACATGAGTTTCGTTTTTTACGCATCGGCGCGAAATCGTCGCGTGCGAGACACGATCGGCGATTTCGCGCCGGCTTCTCTCGGGCGCTTCTCTCACCCTCGCCCTCACCCTCACTCCCCCTATCCCTTGTCCTCGCTTGCTCATTTGCAAGGAGGGCAAGGGGGGGTGAGGGCACGAGGCCACGAGGCATCGTGACCCCTCAGCCGCCGATCGGGCTGAGGCCGCGATCGGCGGCTGGCGGCTGGCCAGCTGGTGGCCGGCCGATCGCTTGGCCGGCCTCCGGCAGTCCAGCCGGCCGGCAGCGAGCTGGCCGGCAGCCAACGAAGTGCTGGCCGCCGGCCAATCCTCGCTGACGCGAGGGGTGGTGCGCAACCACACCTTGCTTCAGCGAGGCGGGAGGGCCGAACCGGCCCTCCTGCTACAATGCCAAAGTGAATTTCCTAGAGAATGAAGGTAATTTTAGTGCCATGAGTGTGAAGATGAACGTGAAAGGAGTAGATACAAAACCAAAAGGAATAGAAACCATTTACTTCAGGTTTACAAATAGCATGGTTGAATTTTCCTTTCTAACATTTTTCTTTACTACAAGAACATCTAAAGCAATCCTATAAATAAAAAAAAACTTATCTCCTTTTCAAAGCGAGAGGAGGTCATACAGACGACTTCAGGATATTTTTTCCTTTTTTTATCTAATACTTAACACAGTATGGCATCACGTCCAGCCTTCATGTTTTGTTTTGGGAAGAAGTTGTGTTCACATGCCGTTTTTTGTGGATGGATTACGATTCTAACCGTTTTCGAAGTGGGAAATTGTTCTACTTGAGAAATCCATTCACGACATCCCTTTCACTCATGCGCTTTTCAATGAATACCTTCCTTCAACAAATACTGTCAAAACGTATCAGAAAAATTGGAGCCCCCTCTTGACGTGGACCGCCTCTTGTTGGGATTCGTACTTGAATACTGCTGCATTGTCGCTTGGTTACTCGGAGGGCCCTATTCTAGAAGCGCCCTCCCATCGTATGTTTATGTGATGGGGGGTGAACGTACAACATGCGTGTCGACGTAAAGAAACATGGAGAAACGTGCAACAAACCAGATGGTGTTGGCATTGATTTGTCCGGCACCAGACGAATCAATGCTGGCATCGGTTCGTCCTGCGGGTGTATCTCGCAGGTGCGTAATTTATGGGAACTGTTTCTTTGAACCAGAGAGAAGGTGCGTGTGTAAGAAACTTTGTTGAACCTGCTGAACAAACCAAAAGGTCATTATCGATTTGCGTCGTTGTTTACTTGGTCGCTAGACTGGTTTCCAATGATAGCATGTCCTTGCACATGAGGGGCTTGAAAATAGGCATAAACTAGACATGAAATTATGAAGTCGACATTTCTTGTATACCGGCAACCGAAACATGCACCTACCATCGTCGCGATATAGACCTTTCACCTCGCGTCTAGGCGAGTCGCAAACCAAGATTTTTGCGTAAATTTGCCCATCTATTGATTTTTTACCCTGTGGTGGAAACTCCCACACCTCTAACCAAGACCTCTTAAAACCTCTTTGCGGGTTGGATGGAACTCCTGCTATTGTTTAGGTGCTGATGTAGCCCCCACCTCCCCTCCCGCACTCCCCGCCTCAGTCGATCTCGATCTGGGGTTCAACTCTTTGTCCCTTTCGCCAGTACGCTTCACAAAGGCATCCTCTTTTCCCTGGTCACAGTCCGCATGGCTGTCCGTTTCCTGGCATTCCGGGGAATTGCATGGTCGTGTGCCACGGCCAGCTACTTCTGTATGCCTGAGCGAATCCGCGGGTGGATCTCGCATGACATTTTCCGTCCGTTGGAGGTGCACGTCTGGGCTCAACGATGTGGCACAACTGTCCNTCTCCAGTCTAATGCATACCATGTTCACTGAAGTATGTCGTCACGAACAGGAGACAGGACCGAGGCTGATGGCCATTGGATATACCTTTCGCAAAGGATACAGGTATGGTCATGGTCTCTTTACATGTGGGCCCCTCTCCGCCACCATCCAGGGCTTATCCATCCGAGGAATATCTCTGGATGCAGGTGCGCTGCGGCCGCCGTTTCCCGCTCGCGCACCACACACCTGGGACTTGTCGCAGGTGGTCGGGTGGCTGGCGCAGCCGAAAAATCTTTTTCTTGCCGCGGGAATTCTCTGACTTCCTGCGGCAGCCGCAGCAGTTCAGCGGCAGCTGCCCGTCCGTTGCAGCTACCCTCTTCTTGCTTGGCCATTGCTGCTGCGTACTGGCGAACATGTGTGTGTGCTGCCGGCAAAGTTACGAGGTACCCCGTTCGGGATTTTCGAGAACGCTATCCACCCCGTTTGATGGATTTTTAATTCCATTCGCCCCGTGTTTCGATTTTTAATATAAATAAGCCCCAAATTCAAAACTTTTATTTCAGGACGCCCCGCAGCCAGAGTGCCAGTAACAAGGTACCGGGTACGTGGTCATTGTCCAGACATTTCTATTTTCCGACTTCAGTGTAATATCTCAATATAAAAATGTTATTGTTATGAAGAACATTTATGAAGTAAATGAGACCTTCCCAAAATGCGAGAGAGGGGGGGGGTGTGGACGGATACATTGCATAACGTCATTTGGGGAAGGGGGGGGGTGTTTAAAAACAAACACGCCAGCAATTCAAAGACGACACCTAACGATAAGAGGCTTTTCCATCTGTTTCTTAGGTCGCGTTCCGAGAAATACGAAAAATACTAAAAATACCTTAGACGACTCAATAAGGAAACGGGGTAGATTGTGACATTACAATATACCCCTCATGTCGGGGTATATTGTAACGAAGCAATCTACCCCGCGGGCCATCACGGGGTTTATTGTGAACAAAAAAGTGAAGACGGGGCTTCTGGTGACCAACAAATAGGAGGCGGGGTGACCTGTGATCTACATTTCGGCGACGGGGGATCTGGCGAGTTTGGTTTCTGAAATCGGGGTATCTGGATATTTTCTTCGTGTGCTGCACCAACGCTGTCCAGCCAGCACAAGCCCCCCTGCACAGCACCTGCCGCCGAGGCGTAGCGGTCAGATTTGTCACCACGGACCGATCCTTGGTGTTCAGTCAAGATTGAAGTCTTCGGCGAGCACGTCGGTGTGTGGTGACTACACGAAGTGGCAGCCACGCGCTGATCTATGCGTCTATCGACAGCTCCTGTCTAGCCCCGTGAGTCCCGCTCCGTTGCTTCGTCCGATCCGCCCCCATCTCCGCAGATTTGACAACTTTCAGCCGGACGCGCCCCATCCCCATTCCGCCATTGCACATCCCAGACCGCCACCATTCTCTCCTCACCCCCCCGCCGCCGGTCGTACCCAAAGCTGGACACGCGCCACGTAGCGCTGTCAGTGGGTGACGACGCGGAAGCTTCCTCCTCCACCTCCTCCTCCACGTCCGCCGTCATGAAGCGGCGCCATGAGTCCCTCAGCGAGCAGCTCTTCCGCTACCGCGGCATCGCACTGGTGGTGTCGGTGCCGTTGCTGCTCATCCTCGTCGTGGTGCTGCTCATGCCGCGCAGCAGCCCCATCGACACGGCAACCTTCACGGAAGACGCGTTCGACAGGGAGTCGAGGGCGCGGTCAGACGGGTCGTCAGCCACGGAGAAGTACGCCGTAATTATTGACGCGGGTAGCACGGGCAGCCGCATCCATGTATACAAGTTCGACGGGCAGCTGGATCTGCTCGAAATCAACGGCGAGCTGGAGCTTTTTGAAAAGGTGAGTGTCGCAGTTTGACTTGGCGTGGANAAGCCCGTGAGCCAGTCAAGCCCGTGAGCCAGTCAAGCCCGTGAGCCAGTCAAGCCCGTGAGCCAGTCAAGCCCGTGAGCCTGTCAAGCCCGTGAGCATCGCAGCACTGCCACCACTGCACCTCTCTGCCTGGCTGATGTGCATCCGTGGCCAGACACATGTTCCCTAGCCACAAAATTTCACAAGGCGTTCTTGAATTTGACAACATTCTCCATTCTCAATCACCCGTGTCTGATGATTTACGAAGCGCCCATGGCAGAGTTCACCTGCTGGATGGCCCTTTTTGGTCTCGGGAAGTGGGAGCCTATGGGACAGGGAAGCTTGTGCATGCATTCATGTTCTGCTGGTTCCCGGGGAGGAGATGTAGACGCATCTCTTTGGTGGCAAACAGTTTGATTCGTTCTTTTCGTACCACAGTGTCTCCAGTATGGGTACAGTCCATGCATTGCTGCCCTGTTAGTGCCAGGCAGGCGCTCCAGGAATGAGAATCTGTCCAAACTCTGTCGTTGGAAGGGCACTAGTGGAAATCATGGTGATACTGGCAGGGCATGAATGTGTGTGCCATAGAAAGCAGTTATCGTGGTATTTCAACTCTGGGCATGGCAAAGAGTGAGCCAAATCACTGGTACTTGTGCCCTCAGTGACTGACGCTCAGCCATTGCTGCCAATGAGTGGATGGTGGCGGTCATCAAATGCTGCTGCTGCTGCTGCTGCTGCTGCTGCTGCTAGTGCTGGTGCTTGTCCTTCTGCTGCACGTCATTGCCAGTGCCTTCCCTTGCTACGAGAGTCTAGCTGCCTTTACGAGTCATTGTTGCCACCTCATGCTGTCCTCTACGAAGAGTTTTACATGCTGAGGCTGATGTGGTGGAGAATGTTGCACTTCCATGCCCTTCCACAGCATCTCCTCCTCCTCTTCCTCCTCCTTCTCCTCCTCCTCCTCTTCCTCTTCTTCCTCTTCCTCTTCCTCCTCCTCCTCCTCCTCCTCCTCCTCCTCCTCCTCCCCCT
>SZWC01000074.1:565663-577877 GCA_023375785.1 Penium margaritaceum
ATGCATTTCCGCCCTCATGTTGCCGCACTCATCGCCGCCACATCGGCGATCATCAACTTCACCAACGATCTATGGACATCCAGGTCCAATGATCCGTACTTCGGCATCACGGGCCATTTCATCGACGACTACTGGGAGCTCCGCAGCCTCACCATGGCATGCAAGCCCATGCCCGGAAGCCATACAGCGGTCAAGCTGTACGAGGCTTTCAAGGACACCCTCACGAAAGACTTCGATCTGTGGGATTGTCTCGGCTGCGTCACCATGGACAACCACTCCGCGAACCAGTCGATGGTGGATGACCATCTCACCCTCGAGCACCCCAAGTTCACCGGCGACAACTACATCTGATGCGCCGGACATGTCCTTAACCTGGTCGTCGGGGAAATTTTGAAGCCGAAATTTGTCAACAAACTGCTGAAGAAGGCCCGCGCAATCGCCAGGTACATCAGCAGTTCGCCGCAGCGCGAGGCCGCTTTGAAAGAGGAGATTGAAAGCTCTCTTGGACCGGCTGCATGGCATGCGCGGTGCCATGATCAAGTATCTCGCCCTCCAGCGGGAGAAGGACGTCAAGGAGTTCAAGCCGACGCATGACGACTGGGTGCTCATGCGGCGCCTGGCGAATATATTGCGCCCCATGCAGGACTGGACCAAGAACGTGAGCGGGCAGGCCTACCCCACTCTCTCCCTCGTTGTCCCACTGTACAATGACGTCTTCGACAACCTGGAGAAGTACATCGACATCGCTCGCGTGGACTACTACGAGGTCGACAACTANGAGAAGTTGGAGTACCCACCAAGGAAGGAGACCAAGGCAAAAGGAAAGGGGAAGGAAAAAGTAACACAGACCTGAGAGGGGTGTGGGTGTAGGGGCATCAACATCTCTTTTTTGCTTGCTGAGGCAAGTGGTTGTGGGGTGCGACTCATGGGGCACCAATTTCATGTATTGCATGTTTTTCAATCAAAGACATTCCCCTTGCCTCTCCATTGCAATCTGTGTGTCTTGACATGTGTACAAAGCTTGTGTGATGTTCTTGGAGTAGTGAAAAAATGATAGTATTCGACAGTATTCGGAAGTATTCGCAAGTATTCGACAAANATGACGACTGGGTGCTCATGCGGCGCCTGGCGAATATATTGCGCCCCATGCAGGACTGGACCAAGAACGTGAGCGGGCAGGCCTACCCCACTCTCTCCCTCGTTGTCCCACTGTACAATGACGTCTTCGACAACCTGGAGAAGTACATCGACATCGCTCGCGTGGACTACTACGAGGTCGACAACTATGAGAAGGCCTGCGCTGCCGCCGCGAAGAAGAGCAAGACCAAGGCCGCTCCTGCTAAACGTCGCCGAAATGTCGCACCCGTGTCATCGTCATCGTCGTCATCTGACGACGACGACTCCGACTCCGACAGTGAGAGTGGCGGCGANTGTGTCTTGACATGTGTACAAAGCTTGTGTGATGTTCTTGGAGTAGTGAAAAAAAGATAGTATTCGACAGTATTCGGAAGTATTCGCAAGTATTCGACAAAAATTCGAATAACAGTATGTGGTATTTGAATGTATTCGGTATTCGAATACACAGGTCAAGTATTCGAATACCTCAAGCCTGCAGCCGAATACCGGCGATGACATGAGCGAATAGTGTCGAATATAGAATAGTGGTCAGCAGGGTCGAATATATTCGAATACTCATGCCTAGCGCAGGCACAAGCGCGGTCGCAGGTGCGGGTGCGGGCACAAGCGCGGGCGCGAGCCTGGGCGTGGCCATGCGCGCATGCGCGGGCGCAGACACAGGCGCGGCAAAGGCTCAGGCGCAAGCAAACGAGAGCACAGGCACATGCAGAGCGCAGGCACACGCGCAGGCACAGGCGCAGGTGCAGGCTCAGGAGCAGGTGCTGGTCCAGGAACAGGCGCAGGCACAGGCACAGGCGGAGGCGCAGCACAGGAGCAGGCGCAGGCCCACGTAAGCAGGCGCAGGCGCAGGTGGAGACGCAGGTGCAGGCGCCAGGGAAGGCACAGGCACATCCAGGTGCAGACGAAGGCGCAGGCGCCGGCGCAGGCACAGGCACAACCAGGCGCGGGTGCAGGCTCACGCAGGTGCAGGCACAGGCACACGCAAGCCCAGGTGCAGGCACACGTAGGCGCTGGCACAGGTACACACAGGCGCAGGTGCAGGCGCAAGCAATGGCGCTGGCGCAGGCGAGCACAGGCGCAGGCAGGCGCAGGCACTGGAGCTGGCGCAGGCGGGCGCAGGTGCAGGCACTGGCGCCGGCGCAGGCAGCCGCAGGCGCAGGCAGGCGCAGGCTCAGGTGGGCGCAGGCGCAGGCAGGCACAGGCGCAGGCGCAGGCACTGGTGATGGCGCAGGCGGGCGCAGGCGCAGGCAGGCACAGGGAGAAGCACAGACACACGCAGGCGCAGGCGCAGCCACACACAGGCGCAGGCACCTACAGACACAATCGCAGGCACACGCAGGCGCATGCACACGTGCAGGAGCAGGAGCAGGCATATTCAGGCGAAGGCCTGCGTCTACGCAGGCGTAGGCGCAGGCTTGGGCCCACAAAGGCACAGCCGCAGGAACAAGAGCGAGCGTGTGCGCAGAGACACAAGCGCAGGAGCAGGAGCAGGCATATTCAGGCGAAGGCCTGCGTCTACGCAGGCGTAGGCGCAGGCTTGGGCCCACAAAGGCACAGCCGCAGGAACAAGAGCGAGCGTGTGCGCAGAGACACAAGCGCAGGAGCAGGAGCAGGCGCGGGCGCAGGCACACGCAGCCGCAGGCGCAGGCGCAGGCACACGCAGCCGCAGGCGCAAGCACACACAGGCGCAGGCGCAGGCACACGCAGCCGCAGGCGCAGGCGCAGGCACACGCAGCCGCAGGCGCAAGCACACACAGGCGCAGGCGCAGGCACACGCAGGCACAGTCGCAAGCACATGCAGGCGCATGCACAGGCACACACATGCATAGGCGCAGCGCAGGCAGAAGCAGGAGCGGGCAGACACAGGCTCAAGTGCAGGCACATGCAGGTGCAGGTGCAGGCACACAGGTGCAGGCGCAGGAGCAGGAGCAGGCGCGGGTGCTGCACGGGCGCGGGCACGGGCGTGGGCGCAGGCTCTGGGGAAGGCGCAGGTGCAAGTGCAGGTGCAGGTGCAGGTGCAGGCGAACAGGCAAACAGGCAGGCACAAGTGCATGCGCAGGCACACGCAGGCGCAGACACAGACACATACAGGTGTAGGCGTAGACGCACACAGGCGCAGGCGCAGGCACTGCAGGCGATGGCGCAGACACACGCAGGAGTAGGCGCAGGCCGCGCAGACGCAGGCACAGGCCCACGCAGGCACAGGCCCACGCAGGCACAGGCCCATGCAGGCACAGGCGCAGGCGCGACCCATGCAGGAACAGGGGCAGGCCCAGGCCCACGCAGGCGCAGGCGCAGGCCCACGAAGGCGCATGCACGGGCGCAGGCCCACACAGGCGCAGCCGCAGGCGCAGTCGCAAGCCCAAGCGCGGGCGTGGGGGAGAGTGCAGGGGCGGCCGCAGGTTCAGGCACATGCGCAGGCACGGCCGTGCAGGTAGGCATAAGCACAGGGGCAGGCGAACACATAGTCGCAGGCGCAGCCGCAGGCACACGCAGGCGCAGTACCACGCACCCACAGGCACACGCGGGGCAGGCAGGTGCAGGCTCAGTTGCAGGCGCATGTGCAGGCCCACGCAGGTGCAGGCACAGCACAGGCACAAGCAGGCGCAGGCGCAGGCGCACGCAGGTGCAGTTACAGGCACACGCAAGCCAAGGCTCAGCTACACACAGGCGCAGGCAGGCACATGCAGGGGCAGGCGCAGGCCCACGCGGGCACAGGCACAGGTGCAGGCGTACACGCAAGTGTAGGCCCACGTGCACACGCAGGCGGCGCACGTGCATGCGCAGGCACAGGCGCATGCATTCGCCATTGCAGGCGCAGGAACACGCAGGTGCAGGCACAGACACACACAGGTGGAGGCATAGGCCTACGCAGGCGCAGCCTCAGGCGCAGGCGCAGGCACAGGCGCAGGCACAGGTGCGCGTTCAGGCGCAGGCACAGGCGCAGCCGCAGCCGCAGCCACAGGCGCACAAAAAGTCGCACAAGGGGAAGGGGCAGACGCACACAAATGCGCACGTGGGCACAGGCGCAGGCACAGGTAAGGACAGGGGCATGCGAAGGCACACGCAGGCGCAGGGGCAGGCGCTGGTGCAGGCACACACAATGCAAGCGCAGAAACATGCAGGCCCAGGCACATGCACAAGGCCGCGCAGACGCAGGCAAGTGCAGGCGCAGGGGCAGGCACAAGCAGGTGCAGGCGCAGGCCCAGGCAGGCGAAGGCGCAGGCAAGTTCAGGGCCAGGCAGGCGTAGGCACTGGTGCAGGCGCAGCCAGGCGCAGGCGCAGGAGCAAGCACACTCAGGCACAGGCACAGGACACGCATGCGCAGGCGCAGGCACACACAGGCGCAGGCACACACAGGCGCAGGCACACGCAGGCGCAGACGCAGGCAAACGCAAGCGCAGGAGCACGCAGGCACAGGCACAGGCACACGCAATCACATGCAGGCTCAGGCACACGCAAGTGTACGAGCAGGCCCACGCAAGCGCAGGTGCAGACAGGCGCAGGCGCAGGCGCAGGCACAGGCCCATGCAAGCGCAAGCGTTGGCGCAGGCCCTTGCAGGCGCATGTGCAGGTGCAGGTACAGGCGCAGGCACAGGCGCACGACAAGGTGCAGGCACAGATGCAGACAAAGGCGCAGGCACAGGCGCGGGCGAGGGCGCAGGCGCAGGTGAATGCGCAGGCGCTAGGGCACATAGGCGCTATGGTTAAAAAAACGCCTCATTTTTCAGTCATACGGGCGTTTTAAACGTTGGCATACGCTGACGGCGTTAAAAACGCCCGTATGCATCCAAATTTAGAAAAAAAAATTCATTTTTGCCTACCATCTTGATTGTCGTCCTGAACCTACTTTCGGACCCAAACCAGAAGTTTACCCCTACCCTTCATACTTAAGAAAAGATTCTTTTCTTAAGTATGAAGGTCATTCATGGTGACATGGTGACATGGTGACATGACATGAATGGCATGATAACTTCATGACGTGACAATGACATGACATGTTGGTGGTGGGTGGCCCCCCACCTGGGCCCCCTGCAGGGGGCCCAGGTGGGGGGGAGGGGGGGGGGGTTAAATTTTTAACGGGAGGTAAAAATGAGGCGTATCGTTGAAAAATGAGGCCGTTATTAACGCAGCGTTATCTTGAGCGTTAAAAACGATGAGGCGTTTTTTTAACCACAGCATAGGCGCAGCCCCACGCAGGCACGGGCACACGCAGGCGCAGACACGCGCAAATGCAGGCACACGCAGGTGCACACACACGCAGGCGCGGGCACAGGCACAGGTGCATGGATGGCGGCAGATGCAGGCACAGGCGCAGGCACACACAGGCGCAGGCAAAGGCGCAGGCAAACGCAGGCCCAGGTGCAGGCAGAAGAAGGCGCAGGCCCAGGCACAAGCAAGCTCAGACACAGCCACAAGCAGGCCCAGGCACAAGCAGGCTCAGACACAGCCACAAGCAGGCCCAGGCACAAGCAGGCTCAGACACAGCCACAAGCAGGCGCAGGCACAAGCAGGCGCAGGCGCAAGCATATGCAGGTGCAGGTACAGGTACACGTAAGCGCAGGCGGGCACATGCTGACCAAGGCACAGGCCCATGCAGGGGCAGGTGCAGGCCCACGCAGACGCAGGCGCAGGTGCACGCGCACACGCAGGTATAGGCCCAAGCGCATGCGCAGGTGCAGGGGCATGTGCAGGCGCAGGCGCAGGAGCACACATTTGCAGATGCAGGCGCAGGCACACGCAGGCGCAGGCGTGGCCACACGCACTCGCGGGCGCAGGCGCAGGCACACGCAGGTGCAGGCGCAGGACAGGCAGGAACAGGCGCAGGCGCAGCCGCAAGGACACACAGGCGCAGGCACAGATACATGCAGGCGTAGGGGCAGGCACAAGCAGGCACAGCCGCAGGCATACGCAGGCACAGGCATGGGCACACGCGCAGGCCTCCGCAGGCGCAGCCGCACGCACAGGCGCAGGCTCAGGCGCAGGTTCAGACGCAGGCGCACGAGCAGCCACAGCCGCAGTCGCAGGCTCACGCAGGCGGAAGGCGCAGACGCAGGCGTACCGAAACGCGCACGCTCAGGCGTAGGTGCAGGTACACACAGGCGCAGGCGCAGGCACACTCAGGCGCAGGCGCAGGCACACACAGGTGCAGGGGCAGGTGCAGGAGCAGGCACATGTAAGTGCAGGCATAGGCACAACCAAGCGCAGGCGAAGGCATGAGCAGGCGCATGGGCAGGCACATCCACGTGCAGGCACAGGCCAACACGGGCGAAGGTGCAGGCGCAGGCGCAGGACCAGGCAGCCGCAGGCACAGGCGCAGGCGCAAGCACTCACACGCACAGGCACAGGACAAGCAGCGTAGGCGCAGGCACCCGCAGGTGCAGGCGTAGGGGCAGGTATACGCAGGCCCAGGTGCAGGTGCAGGCACACACAGGCGCAGGCGCAGGCAGACGCAGGCGCAGGCGCAGGCAAATGCAAGCGCAGGCACAGGCGCACGCACGCGCAGCCGCAGGCACACAAAAGCGCACGCACGGGCACACGCAGGCGAACGCGCATGCACATGCAGGCGCAGGGCAGGCACGCGCAGGCGCAGGTGCAGGCAGGTGCAGGCGCAAGCGCAGGCCCAGGTGCAGGCAGGCGCAGGCGCAGGCGCAAGCCCATGCAGGCTCAAATGCAGGCGCAGGCGCAGGAGCAGGCACAGGCACACGCAGGCACAAGCACGCGCACGCACAGGCGCACGCAGGGGCTGGCACAGGCACATGCAGGCGCAGGCGCAGGTGCAGGTACATGCAGGTGCAGGCGCAGGCACATGCAGGCACAGACGCAGACACACGCAGGCGCAGGCATAGGCGCACACAGGCGCAGGCACACCCATGAGCAGGCGCAGACACACGCTGACTTGGGCGCAGGCCCATGCAGGTGCAAGTGCAGGCGCAGGTGAAAGCACAGGAGCAGGCAGGCGCAGGGGCCGGCAGGCGCAGGCAAAGGTGCAGGCGCAGGCACACGCAGGCACAGGCATAGGCACACGAAGGCACAGGTGCGAGCACACGGAGGCAAAGGCTCACGCAAATGCAAGTGCAGGTGCAGGCGCAGGCACACGCAGGCGCAGGCACAGGTGCAGGCCCTTGCAGGCGCAGGCACACGCAGGCGCAGGTACAGGCGCAGGCACGCGCAGGCGCAGGCACACGCAGGCGCAGGCACAGGTGCAGGCCCTCGCAGGCGCAGGCACACGCAGGCGCAGGTACAGGCGCAGGCACGCGCAGGCGCAGGCACACGCAGGCGCAGGCACAGGTGCAGGCCCTCGCAGGCGCAGGCACACGCAGGCGCAGGTACAGGCGCAGGCACGCGCAGGCGCAGGCACACGCAGGCGCAGGCACAGGTGCAGGCCCTCGCAGGCGCAGGCACACGCAGGCGCAGGTACAGGCGCAGGCACGCGCAGGCGCAGGCACACGCAGGCGCAGGCACAGGTGCAGGCCCTCGCAGGCGCAGGCACACGCAGGCGCAGGTACAGGCGCAGGCACGCGCAGGCGCAGGCACACGCAGGCGCAGGCACAGGTGCAGGCCCTCGCAGGCGCAGGCACACGCAGGCGCAGGTACAGGCGCAGGCACGCGCAGGCGCAGGCACACGCAGGCGCAGGCACAGGTGCAGGCCCTCGCAGGCGCAGGCACACGCAGGCGCAGGTACAGGCGCAGGCACGCGCAGGCGCAGGCACACGCAGGCGCAGGCACAGGTGCAGGCCCTCGCAGGCGCAGGCACACGCAGGCGCAGGTACAGGCGCAGGCACGCGCAGGCGCAGGCACACGCAGGCGCAGGCACAGGTGCAGGCCCTCGCAGGCGCAGGCACACGCAGGCGCAGGTACAGGCGCAGGCACGCGCAGGCGCAGGCACACGCAGGCGCAGGCATAGGCACACAAAGGCACAGGTGCGAGCACACGGAGGCAAAGGCTCACGCAAATGCAAGTGCAGGTGCAGGCGCAGGCACACGCAGGCGCAGGCACAGGTGCAGGCCCTTGCAGGCGCAGGCACACGCAGGCGCAGGTACAGGCGCAGGCCCGTGCAGGCGCAGGCCCACGCAGGCGCAGGCACATGCAGGCGCAGGCGCAGGCACTTGAAGGCGCAGGCACAGCACAAGCAGGCGCAAGCGCAGGGACACGCAGGCTCAGGCGCAGGCATAAGCAGGCGCAGGCGCAGGCACACCCAGGCGCAGGCGCAGGCGCAGAGACACGAAGGCACGAGCGCAGGCCCACACAGGCGCAGACGCAGGAGCAGGGGCAGGCAGGTGCAGGCACAGGCATAAGCAGGCGCAGGCACACCACACGCAGGCGCAGGCCCAGGCACACCCAGGCGCAGGCGCAGGCACATGCAGGCGCAGGCGCAGGCGCAGGGCCATGCAGGGGCATGCGCTGGTGTAGGCCCATGCATCCGCAGGGGTAGGCGCTGGTGTAGGCCCATGCATGCGCAGGGGCAGGCACAGGTCCACGCAGGCGCAGGCCAAGGCGCAGGTACGAGCGCAGGCCCGGGCGCGGGCAAAGTCGCAGGCGCAGGCGCAGGTGTAGGCAAATGTGCAGGCACACACAGGCGCAGGCACACGCAGGCGCAGGCACACACAGGCGCAGGCACACGCAGGCGCAGGCACATGCAGTGGCAGGCACAGACAGGCGCATGCGCAGGCACATGCAGGCGCAGATGCAGGCGCACGCAGGTGCAAGCGCAGGCACAGGCAGGCGCAGGCACAGGCGCAGGTGCAGGCGCAGATGCAGGTGCAGGCACACACAGGAGCAGACGCAGGCAGGCCCAGGCGCAGGCCCACACAGGCGCAGGTGCAGGCTGCACTTTTTCTCGACACTTGATTGGACGATGGTGGGCCACCAATGGCAACAGAGCTTAAGGCATGCTGCAATACGGCACAAAGCTCCAACTCTATTGCCACTGTACTGTACACATGGTTGGGGAGAGT
Source organism: Penium margaritaceum (assembly GCA_023375785.1). Lineage (NCBI taxonomy): Eukaryota > Viridiplantae > Streptophyta > Zygnematophyceae > Desmidiales > Peniaceae > Penium > Penium margaritaceum. The sequence goes on from SZWC01000074.1 coordinate 574,759, forward strand.
GTGACTGGAGCTTTTGTCTGTTTGGATTAAGCTGCAAGGCATGATGGAGCCATCTTGAATGACGTTAGGAGGTCAGGAGACCCTGCCTCCTTGCAACCAGGGTAGTCAAACAGCCCCTTGGTTGTGGGAGCGAGTGAGGAGATCCTCTCACCCTCACCGACCTTAGAGGATGAGAGAAGGAACACCGTGCCATGTACAGCGCCACGTTTTCTAAGGTTTGCCCACTCATTCTGTGGCAGTGCCGTTCTTTGCTTTTCCCACACTCAGCAGAATGCACCTACCCTTATTGCGCGAGAGCATTCTTTTCTCACAGTTTTGCAAAACGTCTATGGCACACCTTTCCTTGTCGTGTGAGAGCACAAGCAGGTGCATGATGCCCATGTGGTCTCCCAGTAGATAGCGCGAACCGTCCGCGTCCACACGACCATACGCCCGCACTATGGACTGCCATGCCACGTCACACCATGCCATGCCGTGCCACAGACACAGACGCCAGCCAGTACAGCAGGAGAGGAGAGCACAACACAGTGTCATCAATGCATGCCAGTCACACAGAGTCCGAGGCTGACGAAGGATGGTGTTGTTCGGGAGGGGACAACAGGAAGGAGGCGGGTGCAAAGACATGCTCCAATTCTCGTGCAGTGGCCTGTGTCTGGTAAAGTGAATTTGCGACTTCACTTGTGCGCAGCGCATCCTGGGTTGGCAACATCCTGCCAACAAGATTTGCAAACATCCTGCCTACATTCACCATGCTGGTTCACGTGCACCAAGGAATGGTGCATGCATGCCTTGGTGCATGCACTAGGGTGTGGCACATGCACCATACCATGGGACGTGTGTGTGTGTAGGACCCAACATAGAACCACGTTCCACACACACCCACATGCACGCACATATACATTGACGAAAAGAAATCACACTGCGCACTTGCACATGTACATGCACATACAAAAAGTTCCGCAAGGGATTGCACCGGTGTGCACTGGTTTGCACAGGTTTGCACAGGTTTGTACAGGTTTGCACAGGTTTACACAGGTTTGCACAGGTTTGCTTGCCCTAGATTCCTCTGGGTCGCATAGGCTCATCTTGGCTTCTACCTGCTCAAGTTAGTTCGCAGCAGTCCTCACTAGAGGCGAAATCCTTGCAGACTGGTTGGGAACTGGCACAAATCGGTTGGGAACTGGGTGCAGCAGGATGCCAGCTTGTTGCGAAGATGTCCCAAACGGGTGCAAACTGGTGCGAACAACTAAGGAACTGGGTGAAAAGTGGTTACCAACTCTTGAATCCGGTTGCAAAGCTGGTTGCAATGTGGTCCAAACCAGTTGCTAATGGGTGTGAAACTGGTGCAACACGATGTGGGATGGTGCAAACGGGTTTCCAGACAAAACAAAAAGGTTGCAGAAAAGTGCAGACCGGTAGGGAGTAGGATGAAACTGGCTATGAAGAGTGGTTGGGAGTGGGACATTGGCGCAGGCACGGGGACGACTATGCCAATGTGCACCTAAACTTCTGCCAGGCCTTTGCACATGCAAATGCACATCCATCCATATGCATGTGCACACATACATATGCACATGCAGATGCACATGCACATACACATGCCCATGCACATGCACATGCACATACACATGCCCATGCACATGCACACATACACATGCACACGCGCACATACACATGCACATGCACCTGCATAAGAACCAAGGGTGGCGATGGCCTGAATCAAAGAGGCATTGTGGTACACGATGCTCTAATCTCCCGCCACAATGCCACCTCCCAACGGACAGACGCGGTCAAAAAGACATCACATCAACATCTGGAAGCGCCGTTCCATAATCACTATGGCGTGGTCATGGCCGTTTCGTACTCACTATGGCATGGTCATTGTCGTTTCGTACTCACTATGGCATGGTCGTTGTCGTTTCGTGCTCACCATGGCGTGGTCGTTGTCGTTTCGTATTCACCATGGCATGGTCGCTGTCGTTTCGTACTCACCATGGCATGGTCGTTGTCGTTTCGCACTCACCATGGCATGGTCGTTGTCGTTTCGTACTCACCATGGCATGGTCATTGTCGTTTCACACTCACCATGGGAGTGGCAATGGCTTTGAACACGGATCCGTTGTGGTACATGATGGTCTGCTCGCCCACGACGATGGCGCCACCCAGCGGCGCAGGCACCGGGATGATCATGCCGGCGCCGCTTTCCACGTTGCTCTGGCTCCATGGTCCGTCGCTGAAGTCTTTGTCGCGCATGGAGATTCGGTACGTCTTCACATGCCGCGCGTCGCGCGTGTCCTGATGTCGTGTCAACACACACAAAAGAAAAAGAAAGAAAAGAGTTGTTTGTCAGAACGCTCTACAAAGCCCATGAGTGTCACGGAGCGTCGTATGTGTAGTGCAGAATGACCACACAAGCCAGAGTCTGTGTCTCTATCTCTTGTCGCCGATATGGGATAGCTTCGAGGGGCGAGCATTGCGCTTGTTGTGACACGAAACAGAGCGTGCAAGCAAACATTTTGCATCATGCATCGCATCGTCCACATCTTGTGTGCAACATGCAATGTGCAACATGCAACATGCACACATACTCTGAAACCACACATTGTCATTTTCCTGTACAGCTACACATTGGCATTTGCTTGCATCAACATTTGTTGGGCTCTACATGCACGCAAGCATCAGTGTGCTCGTGCGATCATGCATCGCTCTGAAGTACTGCGTGATGGCAAGCGCACCTGCATGCACAAAATCATACCTCTCACCTGACAACCTAGTCAAGCAATGAAATGTGAAGAACAATAACGGCGGCAATAGCGTCTGAAAGAACAGCGCATTAGGGGAACGAAGTAGGCAGCGGCAGTGCCACACACGTTGCCGCAGCTGCCTTCGCTGCAACTGCCACTGCCCCTACTGCTGCCGCTGCTGCCACCGGTAAGGTCCACAACAACAAAGGCGACGACGATGAGGAAGATGACGACAGCGGTGACGGCACATATGCGCCAGCAGCAACAGAAGAAGCGGCTGCAGTGGCAGTGACAAAGACGACGACGACGACGACGACGACGACGACGACGACGACGACGACGACGACGACGACGACGACGACGACGACGACGACG
>SZWC01000074.1:595118-607604 GCA_023375785.1 Penium margaritaceum
GGAACAGAAGTTCTATGCAAAAGTGAGCAAGTGCAAGTTTGCACAAGATGAGCTCAAGTACCTTAGGCACATCGTCGGCAAGGACGGCATCCGCGTCGACCCACGAAAAGTCCAAGCCGTTGTGGACTGGTCACGCCCCGAAAATGTCGGGCAGATTCGGTCTTTCCTCGGCCTTGCAAACTACTTTCGACGGTTTATGCGAGGGTATTCGACCCTCGTAGCACCGCTAACCAGGCTCACGCGAAAAGTCGTGCGTTGGAAATGGACATCTGATTGCGAAAACGCTTTTCTCAAAGTCAAAGAGCTTCTCTCCACGGCGCCCTTCCTAGCTCTTCCAGATCCATCGCAACCGTGGGAGGTTCGATGTGATGCGTCGGTAGTTGGACTTGGAGCCGTCCTCATGTAGAACGGGCATCCAGTTGCGTATGAGACTCGGAAGCTCATACCCGCAGAAACGCGGTACACGACTGGGGATCAAGAGCTCCTTGCGGTAGTACACGCTTTCAAGATGTGGCGTTGCTACCTCGAGGGTGCTGAAGGGGGTGTGACGGTCGTGACCGACCATAATCCATTGGTGTTTTTACAAACACAACCGAACCTGTCAAGATGACAGGCGCGTTTGAGCGAATACCTGAGTCGATTCTTGTTCACATGGGAATATCGGCCAGGACGCATCAATGTGGCCGATCCACTAAGCTAACAGCCTGTGGAAATTAAACCAATCACTGAGGGCAGTGGGTGTTTTATGGCCATTGCAACAACATCCGTACAACCACCAGATCCCCCTGTACCTCTACGGCAACCACCACGAGAGATTATCCATTACAACGGTTTTGTAAACAGGATCCGGATGGGATACTGTGTGGATTCTTGGTTTCAAGACTCTCGAAATCTGGACAAGTACGGCTTGGTGGAGGCCGTAGGAATCTTCAGGCACGGAGAACAAGTTGTTGTGCCAAACTCGGGAGACCTTGGAGCAAAGGTTATGTCCCAGTTCCACGACCCGCCGGTCGCGGGTCACGTGGGACCCCGAAAGATCGGACAGGCACTCTCGGACCACTATTGGTGGCCAGGGTGGAGTGTCGATGTCCGTAAGTATTGCATGACATGCGATCCATGTCTTCGGAATAAGGCTAGTAACAAGAAGCCTACGGGACTCCTCCAGCAGCTTCCCATTCCTGGGACTCCATGGGAGTGCGTCAGCATGGACTTCATTACGGGTCTTCCGGACACAGCCCGTGGCCATGATGCAATACTAGTGGTTGTGGATCTTTTGACGAAGATGACACACTTCATTCCTACAACCACTGACGTGAACGCAGAGGAGACCGCTCGTCTCTTCTTTCAGGGTGTCGTAAAGCACCATGGCTTGCCATTGCGCATTATCTCCGATCGAGATCGAAAATTTGCTAGTACGTTCTGGCAAAAGATGCACAAGTACTTCGGCAGTGAGTCGTAAATGTCGACAGCATTTCACCCTCAAACTGACGGACAAACAGAGCGCATGAATCGCACTCTGGAGCAGATGCTCCGCATGTACGTGGACCCTGCCATGCATGATTGGGACGAATTCCTAGCACGGACAGAGTTTGCGGTGAACAACTCGGTGAACGAGTCCACACTGTTCACACCGTTCGTGTTGAACAGTGGTCGGCATCCAGTGGTACCCTCTTCATTGGTGAAGAGTGGGAGTACAGGAGGGCAGGTTCCTTCCGCTCAAGCCTTTGCCGAGCGCATCGACTCCTTGTTACAGGAGGCGAAGGGTCACCTTCAAGCAGCTCGGCAGCGACAAAAGGCATATGCCGACAAAGGTCGCCGAGAGGTGTCGTTTGACATCGGTTACAAAGTGCTGCTGAGCACTAAAAACCTTCGATTGAAGTCGCCCGGGGCAAGAAAACTTCTACCGAAGTGGATTGAGCCGTTTCCCATTGTGGCACGCATCGGGCCAGTGGCATACTGATTGCTACTTCCGCCGAGTATGAAGATACATGACATGTTTCATGTGAGCCTGCTGGCTCCGTACACGGCAGAAGGAACCGTTCAGCCACCGCCTACAGTCCTAGCTGCCGACGGCCAATACGAGGTCCTTCGCCTACTCCAGCACCGAGAGCGTACTCTTCGGTCGCACGTTGTCAGGGAGTACCTCGTTCATTGGGCCGGTTGTGGACCTGAACACAATTCATGGGAGCCCGAATCTCGGTTGCCCATAGGGGTGGTCAACGAGTACTGGAGCGAGCTTGCAGCTCGCACAGATCAACGCGTGGCAGGAGGTACCACCTGAACGCGGGAAAAGTGAACAACATTCTCACAGGGCAACATTCATGGACAGCGACCATAGGAGGTTGGGGACGCCCAATATGGTTATCGTGCGGACGCTCCAGCCTAAAGGGGGAAGCCGCTAGCCGTGCTGACCTACAAGCTGCAGCTTAGGTCTAAGTACCATGTTTAGCTGGTGATTGAAATTATTAATTTTCTTTCACAATGTTGATGACTCACTGACTGACAATCCTACTTGTTGTTCATGAACCGGGACGGTTCACAATAAGTGGGGAGGAATGTAGCGGGAGGGCCGGTTCGGCCCTCCCTCCTCGCTGATGCGAGGGGTGGTTGCGCACCATCCCTCGGGTCAGCGAGGGCTGGCCGGCGGCCAGCAATTCGCTGGCCGTCGGCCAGCTCGCTGCCGGCCGGCTGGACGGCCGGCGGCCGGCCAAGCGACCGGTCGGCCACCGGCCGGCCAGCCACCAGGCGCCGATCGCGGCCTCAGCCGGATCGGCGGCTGGGAGGCCACGAGGGCCTTGAGGGCGAGGCCTCGTGGCCTCGTGCCCTCGTCCCCCCTAGCCCTCCTTGCAAACGAGCAAGAGAGGACAAGGGATAGGGGGAGCGAGGGGGAGGTCAAAATAGCTGGCGCGAAATCGCCGACGTGCCTCGCACGCGACGATTTCGCGCCAGAACGACAAAACATGAATCGAAGTTCGTTTGCGACAAACTTTGACATAAAACGAACGAAATAACTCGTGCGAACACACGAGTTCAAGGTTAAAACCCCCGGTTTGGGTCCCAAAACCAGGGGTTTGGTTAAAAACGGAAATGGGCCTCCGGAGACTCGAAACATTCGAGTCTCCCTGCTCTGGGTCGTTGATGACCATTGCCCCTCAGTCTTGCGAAGGGGGAAAACCCCTGACGCGGACTGAGAACGCGATCAGCAAACTCTGACGACGACTTCAGAGCAGGAGGTGGAGACTCAGCCGTTACAGTTGAGGAGGTGGAAATATTTGTGATTCTAGAATGGCCATGGGAAAGATGTTTTGCCTTACTTATGTGCAGCTCATAAGATGGCCAGGAATTCTAGGGAATACAGGGGCACATGTAGAACTTGAGAGGAAAGACAAGGAAATAAGGCGTTTTATAGGAAGGAACTTAGATTCTTCCCGGGATGCTAAGGAAATAATTGTCATCATAAAACAAATGTCAGGATGGGGTCATTAGGTTGTGCCGTGCGGAGATGAGCCCATGGGTGAGGTTGAATTTGGGGAGGGGAATTCTAAAAATGTTGTTTCTTGAGCATTAAGAGGGAAAAGAAGACGGAAGATCAGAGGATGTGGTAAGCCCAGGAGGTCTTGAATCAACATCATTGTCAAAACTGAATGGTAATTGGAGTCAGAAGACTCCCATGGAGCACAAGGGTCAGTGAGGTGGGAATGTGGTCAAAGAAATATGCAAGGATGAAGAAGGGAGTTCTTGAAGAGGAATGCAGCGTTTGTGAGAGATTTTCCTTTGGATTTTGGACTCTAAACGTAGGCTCTACAGGACCAGCACACAAAAGAAAGGACCGCCAAATGGTGAATCCTGGCTTACAAATGACATCATTACGTGCGATGTATTACAAGGTTAGATATTTGAACAAGGAGTTGAAGAATTCTGCCAAGATTTTTCTTTTATAGCTACTTTAGCATCATGCAACACAAAAAGCGAGGCCAAAACAAAAGAGGATTAACAGATGTAGTTTTTCAGTTTTCCGTCATGTATTTACTTCAAATTTTGGAATTCTATGCAAGAGCCGGTAAGAGCGGATCTTGAATGTTCCCGAATTTGTGTGCCCTGATTCTTGCAAATTGGTCAAAGAACGGGCGAGAAAGAGCTGACGGGAAAGCCAGGTTACTCGGAAGAAAGAGAAACAAGGGAGAAGAGAGCTATTGGAGAAGCTAAGGCTAACATATAATGTCATTTTCATACATTATAGAAGTACATGAACCAAAAGAATCCAACAGAATCTTGATAGTGAAATTATGTCGCATAGCCACGTTTGAAAACATTCTCTTTCGACATCTGTGAATCCGACTTGTGGTGAAAATTTTGCTTTGACAAAGGCATGTAAGCTATGGATTAATGAATAAATCCCTTATGCTATTGTATGAAAATCGTAGATTTGCCCGATAAGATATCCAGTGCTTGAGGTATTTTCAAGTAAACTAACATCCTGCCCTCCACTATTTCTTTTGCAATGCAACATGAGTTGGAGGGAACTAAAATCTCTAGTAAGGGCACTGTGAGGGGTTCCATGAATGCTCAAGCTTCATGTGAAGAAGGCAACAAAGGTCACTACCTGGTCTCCTTAAAAACACTTTGCAGTATGATTGTGTCAATCTATTGCCTGCGACATGCGAGTCGCAAAAAACATAAAATTTTTAGTGAAGGAAATAACAACCCAGTTTTCTCACCCAAACATAGTAAAAAAGAGCTTGTTCCTCAATGTGAAGCACATTGCCACATGGATAAAGCACCAACAACCACTCACAAGGCAATTGGGAGCGAGGGTAGCTTGCATGGAGAATATGACCATGACCCTAAATCAAGTGAACCACATCTGAATACAATGAGTAGCATATGTTTTAACCGTGTTGGGCAATTTTTTTTCATTGCTAGTTTTTTAGCTCATCGGGTACTCAAAAACACAAAGGGGTGTGCACCACTATGCTCTTGCTACTCCCACGTAGTTTTCTTCATTACAATGTGTCCAGGATGGGCATGGATCTTGAATTTCTTAACTGTTTATGCTAGCTTTATGTATGATAATGCATGCCAACAATGATGATAGGACGTGGTAACCATCTACAAAACACAAGAAAGATGGAACCATGGATACACAATGAACTAGCAGCAATTCATCGCTAAGAAAAACAACATTAAAGGATTTCTTCTCTTATTGTAATCGATAAAACTTGAACAACTGGAGGTTCTAGTTGAATGTGGTATTAAAACGAGAGTTTTCCATTTATCGAGGTAGTTCAGTCGCAATAGGAAAACCTGGAAAGAGTTTTGGTGAGTCTCCTAACCCTTGTACACTTGGAAGGATTATTCATCTGTTTCTGTCAATCAGTTTTGGCAACCTCCGACTCTTTGCATTCAATGCATCCAAATTATACATTGTGTTATGGAAAGTTAAACATGTACGTTTCAACTTACCATGGGATCAGGGCTATAATTGGACACTCCAATAGGGCATGAACAACATTGGTTCACCCCCATGTTTTCACCATAAAGGCTGTAATGAAGAATAAAAAAATGTGACAATGGTGGATACCTCATATCTTGATAGCATTTTATGCATAAGAATTCTATCCACTTGGATTCTTAGAGGTTATAATCCCATGGGGCCTAGTTCTTATTTTTCCACCCAGAAGAAATTTTTGATATCCCAGGTTAGAAGAAGGCTTCAACATGGAAAGCTGTACACCATACATCAACATAAACATTTCTTAACACTATTATCCATCTCTCCACATCTTGCTACACCATCATGCATCATCCCATGTCACTTCATATCCCAATGCATCATCGTACATTACTGCTCTTTACAACCGAGTGGCATACATTTTTGCACATCACCAAACATTTCTGTTCATCGTTCATCACAACGAGCCAACATACATCATCGGACATGCCATGTACCACCAAAAATATTACAAAAGCTAAATGACTTCTGAACATTGCCTTTCATTACATCAATGTGCATCATTATAGTGATTTGTACCACATCACATTTCCGTGGATACCAATACATTGTTTAACAAAAGAGTGGAGTGGCAAAATTTCTTTACGTCTTGTTTTGAGAGAACCGTGTCCCCAGTTTGTACATGAAAAGAACTACGCCTTCATTCTGCCCCCAAACGAAGTTGCAATGCTGATTTTGTACCAACGCAGTATGGCATGCATGCCTCTTTGGACGGATGATGATAGCATGGCCATCGAACAATCACAAACCCCTCTTTGAAGGACGCGGTTTGCGTGCACTTTGCACGGAGGGTCCAAGACTCCCCATGTACTAAAAGGGAATTTGCTGGGTCCCGCTACTGCGGGGCCCAGTAGGCGTCCTCGCAAAACTAAAACCCCAAAGCCTTGAATGTAATTCAGTCTTTTGTTTCATTAGGGTTCACATGTGAAAATGAGGGGGATTTGTGTGTTTGGAAGAACCAACAAAACAAGCGTTTCCATTCGATCTAAAAATGGGCGGTTTTGCTCAGTCATGATTCTTGCGTGGGAGAAATGACCCCATGAGGAGCGGTGGCAACCCACGAGGTGAATCACTCTTTCATGTGTTTTCCTTCAAGTGGAGTCATTATGTCAATTTGTTGTCCCAAGTGGGGACATGGGACCAATTGAACCCTTTACAACACTAAACACCAACGTGCATCGCTGCATATTGGAAGACTAATCATTCATTGTTGTACATTGCCATATGTTACCACACATAGCCATCATTACATATTTTTCTATGTTTTCCATTGCCGTGCATTGACATGCATCACGTGTTTTGGAGTACCATAGTGCCACTACTATTCGCTTAACTTTCATGTGAAATTTATTGTCTGAATACTTACAAAAAGAACCAGGTGGAGTTTTTTTTTGCTTTTGTGCTTCACTCATGTGGCCCATGCAAAGAATATGCTTCAGACAAACGAATAAAGTTGGGGTCCAAATCGCCAAACATGAGCGAGCCTCATATGTATCGCTCAAAGCTTCAAATCGTCACACAACACATCCCTGCCATCTTTCTTGTGCTGCTTGTGAAATGAAAGTAGCAATCAAGAGACTAGAGAGGTGGATATGCCACAATGAACACCAAGAACCGTTGATATATACATTAAGGCTGTTTTAATGTCAAATTTTTGACATGAAATGCATTTAGACTTCAGTAAAGTTGAAAAACGATGTAGCGTTTTGAGCTGTTTTGAGCAAACACTAGTAGCACTCCGGCATCTTGCCATCTATAATCTTAAGAATTCAATTGGTCCAAAGCCCCTACTGTTGTTAATAAAGTGAACAGTGTCCCGAGTCTAAGGTTAAAACGTGCCGTGCCCCCGGTTGAAAGATTTGCGTAAAACATGCCACCACTTTGTAGTTTAGTGACAGAATGCCACCAATTCCCAATGTTTTCATGAAATAGAAAAGAAGTTTAATGTACGCGTATTATTCGTCCAGTCCAGTAACCTTTTTGGGAGGGAACCAAACAAGGGTCATTGCTCGCGATTGAGCGATGACTCCTTTGTTTTTCCTTCTTTTCCACCTACAAGAAAACTCCTTATTTTCAATCAAAGTTGATTTTATACCTACTAAAAATTTCAGGATTCAATGTTCATTTCCTGCACGGGCATCCCGCTATTGTGGGGTTCCGAGTTGCCCACACAAAAATGTAACCCTGCCTTGTTGAAGGGGTGAGGTTTAGGTATGGTTTGCACATTCAAATAAAAGAGTTTGCATGTACCAAAAAAAGGAAAAGACAGTTTTGAATTGATCGCAATCAAGCAAACATTCACCTTTTTTTAGGACTCGCAAACAAACTCCCTAAATAATTCTTAACCCAAGTCAAATCGCGTCCCCTGGAGCATTTGAGGGGTTGCGGTTTTATTCATACGCTGGCACCTGCGGGGCCCCATAGAAGCGGGGCCCAAAATGTTCCCTTTCAACACATTGGGAGGTTCGGAGCCCCCCCTGAAAACCTTCAGCAAACCCAACCTACAATAAAACCAACCTCATCAAAAGAGGGGTTTGTAGTTACCCAGTCAAAACATGCGACTGGGCCAAAGACTGTCCAATAGTGGGGTCCATGTAAGTGGCATTCTATGAGCAGAAGGACATTGTTCGGCTCAAATAACGCTCATCACTTGGTCATGTGAAACAAGTATGTTAAGGATGACCGTTTGGTGGAAATTAGAAACATAATGAAAAGTTAGGCATGGACAATAAAAAAATGATGTACCTAATTGTACAGCACACCTAACCACAATGAACCAAAGATAAATTCCTATGAAGTGCTTGTCCCAATCTAACGGAAAGACAACACACACGAAGAAAGCCCTTGATTGACACTTTGTTTTTACTTAATAAAAATGATGAAAAAAAAAATCTGAAATTGGAAACAATATTGCAAAGTTATCAACAATTTGCCCATCGTGAAAGTATATCGGGGTCAGATTACACATGAAGTCCTTGACCGGGGGTACAGTTAATTTCATTTTCAGAATTGTGGCATGCTGTTATCAAAAGTTTCAAACCGGGGGTGTGGCTCATTTAAAGCACAAAGTCATGGCATTCCTCTTAAATTTGGTGTTGAATGGGGGCATTTCACCAGTCCGGCCAAATCTTGAATAGTTACCAATGTTCTGACCGTATGTCCTCCTATCTGATCAGAAGAATTTCAGATCGTAACTCATCCAAGAATCAATAACAGATGCAATTCGGTCATTGTGGTCAGGTAATCAAACTTCATTAGACGCTAAACTTAGTGTTTGGATTACGGTGTGGGTTAGATTCATGCCACCGAACTCGGATACGAATGGATCCAGTTTGGATCTGGTCAGTTTCAAGCATTCTTGCATATTTGTACTTTAAAAGCAAGGGCCAAAAAGCTCAAACATCCATACAATGCAAAGTGAGAGTTGTATCCGCCCAGCATTGGAGAAACAATTTTCCATACACCCATTCCGTTTGCATGCTCGATCGCGACATGCAGCACCAACAATGCAAGGAAATTGTCATGACAAGCCTGACAATTGATAGTCAACAACGAAGTCACTGATAAAAAAAAATGCCAGCCATCGATTGACTATAGTTCGATCAGCAACTGGCGAGGTCCAGGACCAGCGACTTTCTTGGCTGATCGTCAATTGGCCAGAGTCCTTGATTGCGAGGACTTTAGGAATCCAGCCGCCACCCTAGGGAAGAAACCAAATGTAAGGAGTATGCTCTTCAACCTTGTGCTTGAAGCATCAAACCTGAAGCAGGCCTATCCCCTAATCAATACCAGGGGCTTGGGGTATTATTTTAGCGCAAGGAACTGCCGGGCCTCACGGTAGTTGGGCCTGGCAAGTGCATGCGATGAAATAAAACCACAAGCCCCTGGTATTGATTAGGAGGTATGCTTGATTCCCTCTGTTTATGGGGGATTTATACTTGTGGATGAGGTCCATGTCATGCGTAGGAAATGCATGAGACTGGGCCTTGACATGCGCTTTTGTTTTTCCTTTGTTATTGGTCTAGCGGTAGCGATACTGGTCGGATTGTTGGGGTCTTTATTCTTTCTCATTGGCGAGGGGATGGGCTATTTTGTTCCAAAAAGTGGGTGTATGTGACTTGAATCCAAAAAACAATTACATTAGAAAAACTTCACTTAGCACAGTGGGTGTTCATTGATTTTTTTGGTGGGTGATGAGTACTTCTTGGTGTGTTGGCCGATGGATTGTGAAAAAAATTGAGGCTTAGTTGAGTTCGATCCAACTTGACTTTGAATTGAATCAAATCCGGTCCAATGTTACGCCTGTTTGGATCCGTTTCAGATTATACTAGGTGGACTCGATCAGATCAAACTTATTATCTGATCTGATTTGGCAGTGATGTGCCACGCCACACATCGTCACCCATAGCCATGGCCTCACGTTGTCGAATATCTCTACGTTGCATCCATCGTTGTACTTTGTCAGGCATTGCCATACATCATCGCTTATCGCCACACATTATCATACATCACGAACACTTGTACTCCACATCGCACGACACTAGTGTAATTCACTATACATCTCCATTAGCCATCGCTCAGCACACATCGGCGTACATCACCATGCATGCACATGCGTTGTTTCACATCTTACATTTTTGCACTTTGCCCTGTTTTGCCAAATTTGGCTTGAAATTTCCAAATTTCCTTGAATATCACCGATCTACTTCACACTTCACAATTTGATGAGTGAATGCTCCTCATTTGGCAATTCTCTGGGTCAAAATTGCCCGAATGACCTTCATTTTACAATTGGACAGCGTTGTGATATACCCATCGTTTGGGTCGATAGATCAGCGGTTTCCACAGTCAATAATAAAAAGATGGCGGTCTCCATAGTCAAAAATGATATGTCAACGGTGTCCATAGTCAAAAACGAAATGTCAGCGGTGACCATGGTCAAAAACGAAATGACAACTGTGCTCTCCGTTAGTGTCCGACAATGGCATGGATGACTTATATTTCATGTTTTTAAGAGATTTGAGATGGTTTTGAACATCTGCAATGAGACGAATTGCTGGTGCATCGTCGGCCAACGTATGCGTAATATGGAATGCAATTCACTTGGTTCGATAGGGTTCTGACGCCATTGCCAAGGGGGAATGGCATTTCATATTGCAAGACTTTGGCTTGTAGCTACGCGCTGCACACCATATGGCTGATTGCGTCACCCAACTGATGTGATTGAAGGCACCTGGAAGTTTACCGGCTCACAGCTTGGTCTACCTGGAATGCGTCCCTGTCTTTGCGTGGATCCTTTCATGATTTGGTAGCCTGTCTCGTTGCAAATAGTGCCGGTTTCCAAAGTCGCAAAGTACCTCCCATGATGCGCAGCTACCATAGGAGTCTCTCGGCAGCTCTCAAACCTACGGTGGAAAAATATGGTTTATGGAGCGGGGCATGTACATTGTGGGGGGTTCTGGCCTTGCTGACCATTGTGGTGTAGCTCACCGCCGATGAGCTCGCACCCCTTTACGAGGTCTTGGTTGAACGCACATGTGAGATGAAATGGGGGTATCCAAGTATTCAGTCGTTCACGACTGAATACTTCGAGAAAATAATGGATATAGTTGTCATCTTATTCTTTTTTTGCTCGTAAAATGGAAAACATGGGCATCGTTGACATTTTGTTTTCGACTCTGGACACTGCTGACATACCGTTTTCAACTATGGACACCGCCGTCTTTTCACTTTCAACTATGGACACTGTTGATCTATCGACCCAAACGATGGGCACCGCTGTATTTGCGCCCTTTGCAATATCCAGCCCCCCATCCTCCCCACAGCTCCAACTCCCTTGTCACCGCACCACAACCCCTTTGGACCACCTACCAACAAAAAGGTCAGTGAGATCTCAATTGTGAACCTGGACGCATGTCCTCTGAATCATAGAGAAGACAAAACACCATTGCGCCACTTGTTTGGCATGCTTTGACAACCGTGTCCATAGTTTTAAAGAACAGGTGTGGAGAGCGATTCAAGTTGCTCTCCCCATTTAGTCGTCATGGGGTCGTCACTCCCCCGCAAGATCGTGATCGAACGACTGGCTGGTTAGCTGAGTAACAAGCTCTACAGAGCCTGGGGGGGGGGGGGGGGGGGGGGGGGGGGCTAGAACTTGGAGGGGTCTCCCATTGTTGCTTATTCTCCATTCCTAATCGATCACTTCCAGTTTTCAGCTGCTTTCTGGTGCTAACACCGGTGCGCACATTTCTGAGTAACAAACCTAGAGCACTCAGACTTACACTCTAGAGCGGCAGACTGATGAGGATAGAGGATCCTGGTAGGAGGGAGAGTGAGGGTTGAGGGAAGAACGGACTGAGCATGCAAGAGACAAAACGCCATGAACGGCGGCGGTTTTGCGAAGGAGAAAAACGGAAGTGACTCAGTGAGTGTCGACAGAGGTGTTACGCTGGCCCTAAGCTGCTGGCGAGGTGACGAGCGAGCGAGCAGCGAGCCCACCCTCGCTCGTACCCCCGCCCTGCTAGGATAGAACCTGGACCTGTTCCCCACATCAATATTCAAGAACATACAAGTCCAGGCCGAGAAAACAATCCCCTCTTTCTCAGGCAAAAACAAAACCCACTAGAAATCCTAGTGTCACCAAGCACAAATATTGTGAAATGCTGTGGTAAGGGGAATGCTCAATTCTGCGAGCGACTCTGGATTGTCTTCTCTGAATGCCCACGAGTTACCACCACTTGAGGTACAGCGCCAGCACCGATGTCCCTCCAGCATCAGTCACCTGCGTCAGTGCGGTGAGTATGCAGCTAGGCCAGAGGTCACAACATGTCTGTGGCACATAAACCAACACTCCCCCATGACCCACAGCCGACGCAAACAGACACCAACTGACACGAGTGTCACAAGTCATGACATGCGACTGTACGAAAACAGGGGACAACCATTCACCCAGGATCGACACGCGAACACAACAA
>SZWC01000074.1:671222-687084 GCA_023375785.1 Penium margaritaceum
CACCATTGTCACGAGGAGACCCTGTGCTGTGGTATGCTTGATCAGTGCTCGCGATGATTGGTTCCCTGAGCCATCATCTCTTGCCTTCGCTCAGACATCATTATGTTGACAGTTGTGTCAGCCAGGGGGAGTGTTGGTGTGTGTGGCTTCCACCTGTCATGAGCGACGGCAGGGAGAGCAGCGCTACAGGAGAGCGCGATGACACTATCCTTGATGCGGACGCAGCTGGCACGGGAGCACCGACGACTGGTGGCTCCATCCACCAGCAGCTGCCAGAGAGCTGCCACGACGCCCTGGGTGCTTGTCGGGGTGCTTTGCGGTTGTTCTGCAGCCGCTAGAGTTTTCTCGGTGGACTGGCTCTTGAGCCCGATTTGCATGCTTTGTATTTCCTATCGACCGATCGGCGCCGGACTTGTCTGTGTGACCAGTCGTAGCGTCCAGCTTGAGATTTTGCATCTCTAGGTTCAGACGACGTAGCGTTCTGATTTGTCTGCGCAGAGTTACGGCCAAAATAGTGTTTTTGGGCCGGTTTTAGGACAGACCTTGCACTGCCGCGTGCGACACCTGTCGTGCGCCGCGGCAGGTATTTATACTGTGGACTTGTCATTTGTTATCTCTCTCTGCAATTATGTTCAGTTTGAGTTTCCTGACACTCTGTTCGTGTCCCAACCCAGACCCTTGCAGTTTTTTCTTTAACTTGTGACTGTTGTCACACGCTGACCTGGCGCTGACGCCTAGTGTCGCGGCAAGTGGTTAGGAAGGTTCTAGGAAACTTCTCACCCCTTTGGC
Source organism: Penium margaritaceum (assembly GCA_023375785.1). Classification (NCBI taxonomy): domain Eukaryota; kingdom Viridiplantae; phylum Streptophyta; class Zygnematophyceae; order Desmidiales; family Peniaceae; genus Penium; species Penium margaritaceum. The sequence goes on from SZWC01000074.1 coordinate 672,012, forward strand.
TCCACCTTCGCACCAAGAAAATTTCATGATAAAATGGGAGGAATGGGCAAGAGTAGGGATGAACCGTGGTTTTAAATCCATGCATCACCAGAGCCATTTTGTTCTGGCCAGGTCCTCAAAGTCCCCTCATTGACTCCCCGGCGGTCTCTACATGATGAAAGCCACCATCATCCAAGTGGCTGCCTCCTTTTGAATCCTTTCATCAGGAGGGGTAGGAAAAGACATGGAATCAGCCACTCAAGGTGATAGTAGCTCGACTCACATAAAAACATGTTGCTAACTGAGGGGGTAAGGACAGTGAACCTTGCCAGCGTAGAAACTCTCGAAGAAAATGGATGGATGATACGATAACTTTGAACCGACATGATGAATTCTCTGTGATGAAAGCCTGGTCACAAGGTGATGTATATCCTGAACAGGGGGATATAGCTAGTGCTAGTGAAATTTGACACCAGTGCGACATGAAGAGTTGCAGAGAGGCATGGCTGAGCATCCACCTAGTGCAGAGTAATCACTTATTGAGACGCGAGGAGGGAAGCTCTTGAGGCAGAAACTTTCCTTGGAAAGTAAGATCAAATGATAAACAGAAGATTCAACAACTGGAAACTATGCGATGCTCCTTAAAAAAAGAAGAAACAGAGGCAGCCACAGACCTTGTGGCTGTAATATGGGAGAGCAGTGACATGATGGTACTACACCTACTGAGAACGGCCACAGGGGTGCACTGGAGGATCAACAAAAATACTTACTGGAAGAATAAGCTTTCAGTAGAGGCTGCTGGCCCATATCCATGGTAGCTTTTCGAGAAGATCTTAGAGAGAAGATGCAAGAATAGCTACCAGAAAAGCTGCCACACAGGAGAAACCGGAAAAAGGTTCCAGAGAAGCTTCCAGATGGAGATAACCCATAGCATGGACAATGGAATGCATTACAAAGCTGATTCATACACATAAAAATGCACAAGTTGTGCTCTTGCACTGTGTGGAACATTGTGAGATCGTTGGTATTAAGGCTATCAACATGTTTGCACACTTAACTTGGTACATCAAGGATGATCCACCAGCAGGCGCTGCAGGGGGATGAGTAACAGCTTCCTCCATTTTGGAGTGTTGGAACATGTTTCCCATTCCTTTAAAACTATTTATGCATCCCATGAGCCACTGTAGCATTTTCATGTGCCAAGAATGAGGCAGCAGAGGGAGGGGGGGGGGGTGGGAGGTGATGGATATGAGAGTGCCAGAAAGTGACAAAAATAGGTTGCTCGATAAAAATCATCTGGATGACTGTTGCATAGGGGATGTTTCACAGGTTCTAGTGCACTTTACGGAACTGAAATCGGAGTCCGTTTGAGTGAGATATGGATTTCCAAAGTTTGGAGATCATGAGTCGGGTTCAAGTGACGATCTGAGCACTTTGAGCTCAAAAGGCGGCAGGATTATTGGCTAGGACGGCTGAGAGCGGCCTTCAAGGAGAAAATACTGCTGGAGGACGTCCAAGAGAATTCAAGGAAGGACCAGTCTACGATTATTAGCCATGCAGGCCATGCAAGACATAATTCTCTTGTGTGACAAGGTGACTGCCGCTCATCCCGCTAGGCTAGGAGTGTGCTAGAGGGTGAGCTTTGACTGAGTGGAACTCAGTGCTCCCTTAGCCAAATGAGGCATATAAGGGCTTGTTAGAAAGCTGTGATAATATACTTTCTCACTCAAGAGTCGATTCAGACATTTGCGTTCTCTGAAAACCTACATTCGCTTCCGTAATTTCTGTCTGTGCAACCTGCAAGACCCTCTCACAAACAGTTGGTCCTGCCTAGGCGGCTCTTAGTGAGCCTGATCACCTCCCTGAGGGCTGCCCCAGTTTCCATCAGGAGGGTGGACATTAGGACCACAATGCAGGTACATGAGCCATTTCCTTATTTCCCCTTATTCCGCTTGCCACCACCTGATGACTCAGTCCCTGCTGGACTTGCAATCAGGATTTTTTTCTCTCGTTCCTGCAACCTGACCATTATCTGCAAGTGTGTGTTCCTTCCTCCCAGATTTATCACTGTTGAGGTTGAAGCATCACAGGGAAATGTTTGCCCACAATGTTGTCCTATGCCATTACCTTTCTCTCGGTATAATTCTGCTAACAATATGTCTGTTGAGCGGAGGAGGGCGGCTGCAGTAGACAGCTTGAGGTAATTCTTTGGCCCCCAATGACAGTGGAGGAAAGTGCTAGTGAGTGCAAAATGGCCAGTGAAAGCTGCTTGTTTCTTTTCATTGCGCTGACAAAATATTTGCCCTCTTTCATATCATGCATACACAATAGTGCAGGCAACTTAGCAACATCAGAGAGTTCCACCATGAACTTTGTTTGATTAAATTGGCATGTCCAAGAAGGTCTCTCATGGCCATGCTTTTGACAGTGGAATTTAATCTTGCAGTCACATGGCATAGTGGCACTAGCCTGATGGCATGGATAGCATGGTAACATCATTGACTTCTTGTATTACATCTTTTGGATGCTCGTGATACAGTGGAAAAAACTTCATGTACCCAGGTGCAATTTGGGATCATGTGAGATTTTTCATGCTTGAAGTTAGTATCACTCAGGTTGGCATAGTCCCTGTTGCTAATCCAGCTAGGATCACGCTGCCAAATACTTTTGGAAGTAGCCACTCTTGACCCCTGGGGCGCCAGAAGACAACATCCCTTGTGTGATGCAAGTGGGTGGACATCACTTCAGGATGAGCCCCTAACATCCTCCCACCACACATCAACGTCTGAACGTTTTCCCTCACTCATTTTGGCTAGCTTCCCCGGCTTCCAATGTTTTGTTGAAAATCTTGTTTTTGGTCTTGTAATTTGCATTTGATTGCTCAATGGTGCTAGGGCCGTGCCTAAAGTATTTGTTATTCAACTGAATAGCCCAGACATCTTAAGCCAAGTTCCCAATGCAAGGAACAACAATGTAGCCTTTTCTTCCAATAACTAATAGACACAAGGAGAGATTTCAGAGAATTTCAATCCTCCTTGTGTTCTGAGAAAAAAATCAAAGATCAAAAGGCGGAGTGGGCACTTATCTCGGAGCAGGAACACAGAGATATGGATGTTGTAAGAAAAAACTCCCGCAATGAGTAATGAAATCTGCCAATACTTGGCAGGCAAAGAGGTTTTGGGAGCAGAGCTCTTATCCAAAACTATGTACTTTGGACCACACACATGCGGAGTAGAGTAGTCCCCACTGTGAACATTTAGCTGCTTCAACTTCTCAACATCATATGTCCTCTCTGGTAACTACTAGCTGGCTCACCTCTACTGAAAGAATTCAGTTGTAAACAGGTACCCCAAAAGAATCTCAGGTCAACACGATGCCTATGAATGCAGGAGGAGGAGGATCATCCAAAGTCTGCTATGGAACAGAATTGCAGGCCTAAAAAAACCAGCCCTATCCCTTTGCCACCTTCATCGTGGTAATAAATACCACACCCAGACTTGACAGATTGTGGTTCAACAATGGGTTTTTCTGGAACAATCCAGTATGGCCGTGATCCTGAAATACCTGCACACATGCTTCATCATTGGGAGCACATCCAATTTTAAGCGCACAGTCTCCAGGTGGTCCCCCTGAAGCAACATCCACGAGATCTTTAGAGTTGTAGGTGCTCTGAAAAGAAGAGGAATGGACGTGCTGACACTGCCTAACACTGTCAAAGTAATGGGATCCAACTCCCCAATCCTCCCTTCAAGACAGTTTGAATACGAATTTCCTCTCCAGATCATGAAAGGCCGAGAAAATCCTTGGTGGCACAACCAAAACAAACGATGGTCCATTAAGATTTGTTAAATTCTTCTAACAATGGTAACCCCTCTGATAGCCCAAATGCACACTTTTCATTGCAATTTGCCATTCCTTTTCTATTTACTGCAAAGTCAAATATTTCATTGAATCTAGATCATTTGTACTTGATGCTCAGTGCAAGAAGCACGTTTCTTGCAATACACACTAAAAAATGAATAGCAACTGTAGCAAACTTCACAAGGCGGTACCCTCTACCAAATTCTGTAATGCGCCATAGGAAAAGCTTTGGCCTCACTGTTTTGGCATAGACGGGACCTCTTTTATGAAGTAGAGTAGCTATGGAAGCTAACTCCTGAAGTAGAAGCTGAATGTTGAATGTGGAACGACTCCTAGGGTTAGAGCTAGCTAGACGTAGATTAAGTAGCTGTTAATGAGCTAATAGAAGAGGGATTCTTGAGTATTCTATGGTCTAGAGTCTGATGATGTAAGCCAATGGGTAGGTACCCTTTCGCTGATGAAGGTATGTACCTCCCAGCAAAGAGGTACACTTGAAGATGGCTTCATGCTGTAGCTATTTATTGATGTAGCAAGGAGGGCCTTGAGAAGGTAAAATTACCCCTTGGAAGGGGTCGATGGGTCTAGGTCACTCGGGAGGGTATTTCCTTGTCTCAAGGCTTTAGCACGGATCTTCCAAGACGTGAAATAATGCTTGAATGGCTTTCCCAGACTCAACCAAATTTTGTAGAAGTTTTCCGGTAAACCGTAAATTGAGCGACCAATTTCTAACACTCCCCCTCAATCAATGAATGGTGAACCCCTTGTTGATGAGGAATTTTGGAGGTTGAGTGCCAAGAAGAAATTGGATGAATGAAAGATAAACTGTTGCGATGTTGTTGACGTTGATACCGCGTTGCAGTCTTGATTTTTTGTAAAGGCACTGAGGACATGAATCGGATGGTTTTTCTTTCATGAAACTTGGAGATGAAACGAGTGAGAACCGTGCAGATGAAGTTTAGACATCAAACATTGACCATTGATGTCCTCAAAAAGTGTAGCTGTCGCAAAAACTGCTTTCTGCGCAAAAATCAAGATGCGGATCTTTTTCTATATCACGCTTGATTGCGTGAACTCCAAACCGGGCACATGGCTCACCATGGACCATGCTGGTTTGATGCTTGGAATCGGGCATGCTCCCATGGTCTTGCTCCTTGGAGCATCCGGTCGATATGCCTTCATGGGCATGTTGACCGTTGAGCCATTGAGCGAGGCCCGCTTGAGCCTCGCGAAATGGCTCAATCGGCCGGTTGAGCTCAAAAATGGGCTTCGAGATCTCAGCAAACGTTTGGGCCCGGAGCGTGACGTTTTGAGTTCCAAAAAGGGACATGGATTTACTCTTTTAAGCTCTAGGAGTCCAGACAACTTTGGGTGCGACTGAATGTTGATTCCGTCCGTATAAAATTAATGAGGCTTCAATTATTTGCACGTGTAACAGCTGAAATGTATGGGAAACACCACCAAGAAGACCAAAGCTTTATTACGGACAGAGTGAGATTCATTGGTGCATGTTGGTGAGGAAACCTTCAAGAGGAACATGATCTGAAGGATGGTAATGAGTATAAATTCAACAATGAAGGTTCTCATAGGAGATTTGGTGTGAAACCCCCCTGAATGTTGGGCTTGATTGATGTCGTTGCATCCCACTATTTTGTTGAGGTTGAAAAGTTGTTGAGGAAGTGAATTAAAATGGCTTGAAGTTGAGTTTGGTGACGTTATTTTCTTGATCTATTCTAGTCGTGATGACTTCACCAGATTCAAGGAGAATCATAGTTTTGATATTTGTTGTAGTTTCAAACCGTACTCCTTGTCGCATGAGTTGAGTCATGGAAAACAAATTTGCAACCAATCCTGAGACATATATAATTTTTGGAACGATCAAGTGTGATTGGCGTAGGTGGCTTTGATATCTCTACTACCTTGCACCGGTAATTTTCCCTTGCTCCGAGGTACACAAAGCTTGTTGTTGCTGATGGCTTGAAATTGTGAAGGCAGCTGGTTTCAAACATCATGTGTTGCGCTGTACCACTGTTAAGGTACCACACATCTCTACATTTTTAAAGTTCTTTTGTTCCTGATTGAGGAAGTGTAAAGGCTGAAAAATAAAACCGTTGAGCTGATGAAGATGTCTTCGTGACTTGTTCTGGAATCTTTTGCTCCATGTTGTTATCATTTGGTGGTCTCACTTGAGCTGTCATTGCTTTGGCCTCCAGCTTTCTGATTCATTCTTTGAGAAACTTGAAACAAGTCTCTGTCCTATGTCTATCTTGGTACAAAACGCACAGATAGGTGGTTGCTTTCCTTGAGAATGTTGGTTGGCACTGTAGGATGAAGTTGAGTGTTGTTTGGATTGTTTTGGGCTCCTGGAAGGTAAATCATGGTTCCCCATTTTTTACACGTATGCTGTTTGTTTACGCTGAATTTTCTTATCAAGCTCTTGATCTTTTCGTTCATTGAAGAGCACAATACACACAAAGTCCTCATTGAGTCTTCTTGCTAACTGGTAGCATAGGATATATTGAACTTCCCTCCATTCTTCAATCAATCCTTAAAGCAAGTAGGTGATGAAGAGAGGTTCTTATACAGCGGCATCCGTAAGAGCAAGCTGGTCTCGCAAGTCTTTTGCCTTGTTGATGTAGTCCTCAATGGATTTGAAGATTCCAAGGGAAATGTTTGAGAGCTCGGTTACAAGATACGCCTTGCTGATTGATCTGCATACGTGGATACATACGATGTACATCATAAGGATGGTCTTCATACATGCGAAGAAAATGTTGAATTATTGGTACCATACATCGTGTAAGAGTGGTGAATGCTGCACATTGCTAGTCTTCACTGATAACTGCATCGCATGGATTCGTGATGGGATGAGGTTGCTAAATTGACCTGCTGTAGAAAATCCACAGTTAACTGAGTTTTGCAAAGGCTTTGTAGTTGAAGGGCCACTGCAAGACATTAGTGATGTCAAAATTTTCCATGTGATGAGTTTCAGCAATTATTGCTAACAGAGAAACCACGCGGTCGAAAGGATCAAAAGGTAAATTCGAGTTTTACTGTAGGAATGAGTCCCTTGTTGGGGCGAGTTTTTTAGAGAACTCCACAGAAGGGATGGAATTCATAGGATTTGGTTGTATCATGTAATTTGTTGGTGGAACTCAATGGCTGAATTCTGGAGATTTTTGGATATGTTGCATTTGTGTCTAAGTCGGGAACAGAGGCCCTTGAACGGTTGTTGTGGCTGCCTTGGCATGAGCTTGAGTTGCTTCATGAAGGGTGTGGGTAGCAGCTTGGTTTGTAAGATACTCCCTCTTTGCCGCAATTCTTTCCGCAGCTTCAAGGCATACCAAACCTGAGAATTGACATGATCCTTCAGCTGCATTTTCTAGCTTTTTGCAACCCATGCAGTCAAACATGGACGATCTGCTGCACTTCAACTAGTTGTTTCTGTTGTAGATGAAGGGGGTTCCAGAGTATTCTTCCTCAACCTGGAATTGCATTTGGGAGAGTTTCATGTAGATGAGGATTAACTCCTTACCTTTTCAATCAGGATGCTCCAATTGTGCTCTGGTACCATGTTGAAATTTGATTATCGTAGGGGTTAAAACCTACATCAGATTTCTGACAAGCAATTGTTTGCTAGTCAAGTAAGGGTTTGCAGTAGGCAGACATGATCTCAACTCCTTCCTCATCTTCTGCGCAAAAAAAAAATCCAATTGAATTTTCATCATTTGGATTTGATGCTTAGTTTGAAAAGCACGTTGCTAGCAATACACACTCAAAGTTGAGCAGCAACTGTAACAAATTTCATTAGGAAGTACCCTTTACAATACTATGTGCTTCGCCAAAGGAAAAGCGTTAGACTTAGCTCCAGCTCTCCATCTTTGGCTTCACTGTATTGGCGTAGATGTTACCTCTTTTATGAAACATAGTAGCCATGGAAGCTAACTCCTGAATTAGAAGTTCAACTTTGAAAGTGGAACAACTCCAAGCGTTAGAGTTTGGCTAGACGTAGATTAAGAAGTTTTATATGAGCTAATGGAAGAGGGCTTCTTAAGTAGTCTATGGTCTTGAGGCCAATGATGTAAGCAAATAGGTGTGTAACCTCATGCTGATGCAGGGATGTACCTCCCAGCGAAGGGGTACACTTGAAGGAGGCTTTATGCTCTAGCTCTTTATTGATGTATGGAAGAGGGCCTTGAGGAGGCAAAACTACTCTCTACAAGGGGTCAAGGGGTCTAGGTCACCTGGGAGGGTATTTCCTTGTTTGAAGACTTGAACACATATCTTTTAAGATGCAAAAAACTACTGGAATGCCCTGTCCCGACTTAGCCAAGTTACGAAGCAATTGTCTAGTGAACTGTAAGTTGAGCGACCAATTTCTAACACAGACAACATTGGTATCCACCGAGTGTTCCACATCAGTAGACTCAAACTGTATAAGGACCCAAGAAAACACATATTGGACAGGGATGTGTATGTGTTGCCTTTCATTAAAGCTCATACAGGGACAGCGTACACCGATAAGGACGTTTTGGGATGCCATTCATGAGGACATGTGACGGAGTATCAGGTCAAGTGGTAGGGGTATGATTCCTCATGGAAAATTTAGATCCCAATGATAATGCATGCGACATAAATCATAACATCACCAGTTAATTTAGCTAGTGTAGATCCATATTTCTCTACTTGTTCAGATGTTGTGGCTAAAAGGGGGGAAAGCTTTATGTCCGTGATTCACATGAATCCCTAACGTGTGCGTTTGGGAATTCTATTCTTGAGATTTATGGCCCACCATGTGCCAATCTTGAGGGCATTTTGGCGAGCTGCGTATTCCTCTGATGTTCCATTTTTGACAATTCTCACACAATCGATTACTTTCTAGATGTGTCAAAAAACCGTTGCGAATTGTACAAATATCTTAATGCTTTGTAGACTTCTTGAAGATTCTAGATTTTGATAAGGACACGCCTGAAAACTCTCAAAACCCCCAGTTTTCTTGGTGGATTTTCTCAAATCAACATCTCACGGCCCCACATCAGATGTTGGGCTTGAGTGCCCTAAGCCTTAAGTAGGTCTCATTTTTTCATGTGCTTTTGCACATACATGCTGGACAGTTCTAAAAATTATCATCGAAGTATAATCACTACTGAATGCAAATGATCTAGGTATTTCAATTCCATAAATCGTCTTGTGCTTGGAAACTTTCACATATGAACAATCCATGTTCATTTGGTCGGGCTTAGCAAGTTCCCATTGATTGAAGAGGAGCTTCATAAACCTTATGCAAAAGCCTCAGGACCCACCCCCTTATGATTTACAAACCGCTTAAACTTGGAATTTTTGTTTTTGGGTGAGAACCAATGACAAAAATAGATGAATGTGACATGATATACATCATCGTTTTGAAAATGATTGGGAAAATTGATGATTTTTTGCAGACAACAAATCCATTTTGTCCTCTATAGAAACAAGGTTTCTTTTTCCTAAGATTGGGGTGGATGGTGCACATGATTGTGAGGCAAGGTTTTGAATGCGCTTTGTTTTTGAGCGGAAAGGGTACTTGGGGTTTCCCTTAAATTCTCAGTTCCCCAAATTTGTGGACTTCATCCGCCACCCTTCGGCCATCACAAATAGCGGAAAAAGGTTTTGTGGAGAGGCAAGAAGTCTCTAAATACCTCAAACTGTTTCTTTTGACATTCTTCATAACTGATAAAACTCCCTAACTGAGAAGGAAGAACTCATGACGTTCTAAGGCCATTTGAATTCCCATGGAAAACACCCCTTTTTGCAAGGAATAGAAAGTTATGGCTAACATCATTATTCAACTCACATCAAGTTTTTATTGCTAGTGGAAGCACCCTACATTATGAAAACATTGAGTTTGTTTGTGAGGTTAGGGTTTAATCCATGGGCTTTGTTTCGTTGTCCAGTCACCCTCTGACTCCCAAAGGTTATGACCTAAGTATAACTAGTGAAGTTTTTTTCCCACAAGCGTGCATTCAGCTTACATAGTGATAGGGGTAAGCCGGTTTCAAGCAACATACATGCCTTGAAAAAAAACGTAGCTTGACGTGGTTCGCTTTGTCAAGGGAGACTTCGTTGACTAATGCGGTGTTCTAAAAAGTTTTTACAATATGTTGTATCTACTACAAATGACGTCGTAGGTCTGTTTCACACGGATTCTGACACATTTTTCTTTTACCACTCTACATCTATATTGTGTGTGTTTTCTGGCTCTATATTGTTGTGGAGCGAGTCCCGCGCAGGAACTCCACGACGGATTTCCAACACAACATGTCAAGATTGGTAGCAAAACCAATAATGTATCCATACATTGATTAAATTTTCAATTTGCACTGCTATAAACGTGAAGAAAACTGATGGCTACGATTTACGAGAATGGACCCGTAGGACGACTGTAATATGGGTTTCCACATTCGTTGTTTTCAACAGCAGCTGCCCAGAACCTCCAACCGCAACCACGAGTGACGAAGGCCTGTTATTGCGAGTTTGGTTTGCGCGGCAATGATTGCAGGCTCGACACAATTTTCCTAGTGTTTTGGTAGCCCTCCTTTCCTATGGCTGCGGCCTAGAAGAGACGCGCATACATAGGCACCGTGTTGATGTCCTGAGATTTTTGTACGATGTTAGCATCTAGATGAAGTGGCGGCTCGCTACAGTAGTGCGATTTTTCTTACGTCATGAACCTCGCAAACGTACATTTCTACAAATACAAGGACCTATCCTCTGAATTACATGGAACACGGCTGACAGGTTCATCGGAAGAGACGAGCATGGCCCTAGTATCTCGCCAGCTCATGATTTTAGTCGATTTTCTCTCTTGCCGTCGTTCTAACTATTTACCTCGCCCTTTCCAAGAACGCGGAAGTTTTTAGAACAATTCAATGTAGGACTAAGAAAAGATGAAAGGTCGCGTTTGCTGGTAAGAACTTCTGTCATAGACCGCTAGAACTGTATTTTCTTGTTTCTTCTGGAAGTCCTTAAAAACATCATCTCGATGGTCCTCTCTGAAAACATGCTTTCCGATGATACACGGTTTCCCCAACATCACAGGGCAAATTCAAGTCGCTCGATGGAGAAATCGCAAACATCACGGTGCATGCTGAAGATTTCTAGGCGATGAAAATCTATGCCGGCCGGAGAAATCTACCTGACGCCAACGCAGAATGGAGGCCAGGAGAAAATGCGACACTCGTCTGGTCTGTAGCCTCTATTGCAACGAAACAACCTCCATCAGTATCTAGATGCTCGCACCTCTAGGACATCATCACGATGCCATACATTTTTCAAAGAGAGGGCCCACAACATTTGGTTGGCGAGAGGGAACAAGTTCAAGACTGTTAGATACAAAAAGAGCTATGGAACACAACATGAGTAATGTCGTTGTTCACGATGTCCGGAATCTATCTCGCAAAAAATACTGGTTGCTTTTGGATGTTTTTTTGTTCCTCTCCTTCTGTTAGGATTCGTTCGCTATCGCAAGAATGTCCGCTCTTAGCGACTACGATTCATCTGGACGCAATCGGGCCAGGAGCAAGAAATCTCGAAAAACAGGCAGGCGGTGGTCAAGGGACAAAAAATACCCACTACAGATTTAACTGGTGTCGCAGAAGAGCTTGGTCTACGGATTGTCTAACGTCGGCACAATTGGCTACCCAATCGATTGCATAAGGTTACTAGGTAGCTCCAAAAATAGGATAAACTACTACACGATGATGTGCTACGAAGCTGCCATGTGCAACTGTGCAGTTTGTAGCTATTTGTTGTTGACGCGGACAATGGGATGTGCCTGCAGAAAACCAAAAGTCAAAGTTGAAGCGACGTAAAAAATCCTCCCTCGATGAACAAATGCCAAGGTACACCGAGGGTTGAAGGTTTTTATTGAGAGCTAGGTATCTTTCGGGTCCTGCTGTATGAAGATAAATCGATATTGTTAAGGTCCACCATCTTCTTATTGGAAAATTGTTCTCATGCACACAGCATGTTAAGGCTGTACGCAGTCCCAGCTACTTAGAAAAGTTTCTAGAGAAACACTGAAATACCTTTAAAGTTTATCAGCACGGATCTCCTCATACATTTCTTTTGCGGAAAGGATCCTCTTTTTCCTTCAGCGTATATCCTGACGTCATGCATCGAAGGTTGCCATAATGATCGGAGACGAGAGGTTAACACCCAACCCAAAAATATCACAATTAGGTTCTTTGAGAATCGGCGGCGTCGGATTCGACTTTGCACCTTCACATGTGGGACATGCGGATTGCAGGTTCGATTGGATAGCGGTTTTGGAGGGGGGGGGGGTGTCTTTATTGCAAACGCCACAAAGCAGGAGTCATCCTTTGGGTTGTTCATCGGCCGACATCATTTATCAAACATGATTTCACAGGACCTCATCCTCCGGTTGAACACATTTTCTCGATGTTAAGGACAAAAAATGACGTAGTCCAATGTCGGCGGCGGATTTCGTTGCGTAGAAAAAAACAAACCAAGAAATAGGCGGGTCACGCTGTCCGCTGCCTACGGTCCACCGCTCTGGCCTGGAAGACCTCGTACGGTATCGGTACCACTGGACCCTGTCACTGGCGGACGGAGTAACCCTTGCGATTTTGGACTTCCTACAATGCTGCACTATGGGGTGAGGCTGGTTGCGGTTGGAATCGATGGTTGGGCCAGTTCAGCCATCGTTCTCGCAAGTGATGTCCGCGGGGTTTTCCCCTGGAACGTCGTCAAGGCAGTCCAACAGGACCCTACGCGTTCATCCGTCCGGATGGGGTTCCTTCACCTCGTGTTCAACCAACTTAGCGGGTCCCACTTAGCGCACCAATTAACGGACGACATCGTTTCAACTAACTACCTCCCGCCAATCAACGTGAAGTACCGATAGCTGAAAGTTCGATGCCAGTCCTCGATAGCTGGGTCGACCTTTGGACATGACTGGAAACAAACGACTCATGACCGGCTCTCTGAATGAGACGAACGCTGTGCGCAACTTGTGAACCCAAAAAGTCCTCAACCATGTTGAGTATAGCCTGTGTCCGGTAGCGTTTATCACCGATTCCAACCGCAACCAGCCTCACCCATGGTCCGCCGAGTTTTCTCCGCACTGTCGTGTTTTGCCATGGTAGCGCAAGCTATCCCAATGCATGGCCATCCACCCCATTCGTGGTTGGATGTCGGTGGAATAGGCGGCCGCACCGTACACAAACACAAAAAAATGGCCCACGTTCGATCCGACTGTGCATTCCGCAACTGGTTGTATGGGGCATGTCCTATTCCCAGCCACGGCCCACGTTCGATCCGATTGTGCACTCCGCTTTGAGCAGCAGGATCGTAGTTTCAACGAAGACATTCACTTCGATCACCTTCCCCTACCGTACCATTCCAACTGNACTGTCGTGTTTTGCCATGGTAGCGCAAGCTATCCCAATGCATGGCCATCCACCCCATTCGTGGTTGGATGTCGGTGGAATAGGCGGCCGCACCGTACACAAACACAAAAAAATGGCCCACGTTCGATCCGACTGTGCATTCCGCAACTGGTTGTATGGGGCATGTCCTATTCCCAGCCACGGCCCACGTTCGATCCGATTGTGCACTCCGCTTTGAGCAGCAGGATCGTAGTTTCATCGAAGACATTCACTTCGATCCCCTTCCCCTACCGTACCATTCCAACTGGAAACGGCACACCCATGGCTTCCTCACCGGGAATGTTCCACGCTCGTGTCGTTCGCTGGCTCTGCAAAGCGGGAAGAGCCGTATGCGCGCTCGGGTGCGGAAGCGTCCAGCATCGTAGGCTTGGCTCAACACGTACGGTGTTCCCCGCCTCGCTTCCCAGAAGTCAGAAGCTATTTTCTAGGGTTCCAAACCAGGAACGCTTGTCGACTTCCGAAGCTGACTTCCAAAGTTTAGCAGCGTTCCCTTTGAGACCAAGCGACTCCCCCCGCGCAATTCGTCCGTGACTTCCCCAACGACTTTACCGTTCCCGTTTTGGCGATGTCGAACTCGGGACCTGTGCCGAACATGTACAATGGGCGAACGAAGGCGGCTTGGGCGGCGGTTAGTTCGGAGCTCGAAGCGCTCATACGCGGTGCCGATGGTCGGTTCGAGAGGGCGAATGTAAACTACAATTTTTCGTCAACATGGATTAAGCACAACGCACCATTAGATTAAATAAAACCGATGTCGAAAGTGTTTAAAACTTAAAAACTTAGAAGTCACTTCCGAAAAAAGAATCTGAGGGCGGCTCGTCTCCGTAAGTCAAAAAAGTCACTTCCGGAAGTCATTTTTGTACGGAGTCCGTACTCGGCTTCGGAAGTCAGCCTGACTTCCGAAGGGTTTCGGCGGGCAAGACAGGTTCGGGTGTCGAACGTGATGCCGAGGCACACGTCAGCGTTGACCCCTGCCCCGTCAGCACCCCGAGCCACTTCCCGCTCGATTTCCTCGCTTCTGACTTCTAAGAAGCGAGCCGGGGAACACCGTAACGATGGAACCAAGTTCACTGCCCGCACTGCGCCGCCTCCGTACTGTCGTTACCGGCTCACGTGAATGCCTTCTACAGCTGCCAGGCGCAGACTGCGGCATCGCCAACAAGACGCAGTCGTACGGTCTGAAGCGATTCGGTGCCCGCACGTCGAAGGGCAGAAAGGGGAATTACAAGTTGCGTTACGAAACACAAGCTCTTCGCTGATGTTGCTATCTGTTGAGACCGTTGCCCTCCTTTCCCCTCCCGAGCCCAAGCACTCCGCCAAATCTGTTGAGGCCGTCGTTGCCCTCCTTTAACCCTCTCAGAGACCGTCCTTCCAGTACCTTGATCAGATCGGAGAAGCAGAGCCCGACCGAATCACGATGGCGTCGTCTCCACGGCAATCGCAACCAACTTCCTTAGGCGAAGCACCTGCCGGAAAGAGAAACCGATCTGACGGAAAGACAAGCCGATCCGCCGGACAAGCTGCGGCCGCACCTCAACAACCAACGGCAGTCGGCATTCGCCGCTTCGCCAGCGAGAGCATCCTGCAGACGGCGCGGCGTGGCGGAGGCGGAGACAGCTGCGGGCCCGGCAGCAGCAGCGGCGGGCCCGGCGGCACTGGCGTCGGTGACGGCGCTGGACGATCCTCTCTTGAGCAACGGCTTGCTGGCGTGCTCGAAGATATCAGCGCACAACGGCGGAAGCTTGTAAGAACAACTCGTGCTGATGGTGGTGGTGGTGGTGGCGGTGGTC
>SZWC01000075.1:23834-35149 GCA_023375785.1 Penium margaritaceum
TATCTATGTATATGTCTATATCTATATCTATATATATATCTTTTTCTTTATCTATGTTTATGCAATGTCTCTCTATTTCCATGCCTAAATCTATGTGTACATCTACATTTATATATATCTACATTTTTGTCTATATCTATGTCTATTCTCCCTCGCTCATGCTCGCAAACCCTACAGCACGTTCGTTCTTCCCCAGCCACATCATCGAGAATGTCGCATCACTTCTAGAAAGCAGGGTGGTGTATCCTTGGAACAGGGCTGCTTTGGGACATGGTGCCATCTTCAAGATCTTAGTACTCAACTGTTGTAGCCCCCAAGAGTGGGTGCGATTCTTATATGTAGGAAAAAAGTCCAATTCATGTACAATGACCATTATATCTTGATCTATATCTAAATCTATATTTATATCTATATCTATACCCAGATCAATATCAATACCAATATTTCTAACTATATTTATATATGATGATATCTATGTCCATATCTATATTTGACCGTTTTGTAAGTCACGATCTTCATCTCTCTCTTTCCGTGAATGTATATATATCTTTATATTTTTTAGAAGCATTGGAATAAGAAGGAATCCTCAATTTAATATTGTGCATGCAACTCATTTGCCATTCTATAATGTATACTTTGTTGAGGATTGTCCTTAAGAAAAAAATTACAATTGGATGTTCCGATTCTTATGCGTGGTGGATCAATCCGTCGTGGACGCATGCTTGTTGTTCACAAATAGAATGTAGATTTTTTTTTTCTTCTTCAAACGCTCTATGTAGAAACCACCTTCCCCTCTGTTGAGTGAAGCGATTACTGCGCTGGTGCCAAGCTCCGATATGGTGAAGACGGTACTGCGTTCGGAGCACTGTACAGAAAGTTACGGATTTTACGGTGGATTCCCGGGTCCACGTCGACTGGGAATTTCCTTCCGTATAGGCCAGACAGATTCTGGCATCCAGCCCTGGAGTAGCCTAAAGGGCCTGAAACGTACTATACTATGCTAGCATGCGCAAGAGGCTTGCACATGCCCCTAAGCTGGCTCCAGAACGAGGAGAGCTACTTGCTACATAGTACTGCACAGCCACCCTGGTCAGGGAGTCCTGTAGCTGACTGGGCAAGCATCATGCACCCTGACCATGCGGCTTCTACTCCATCAGCAGCCTCATGCATGGAGCCAAGGCCCCTTCTATCAACATGGGCCAATCTGGTGCGAGCTTCAGGTGGATCCTGATCTACGGGCCTGATGCGGCAGCATGGCGAGATCAACGATCATCATAGGAAGGCCTGATGAACAAGCAACCATGAGGGGAAGCTTCGCCTGAAGAACTGATGAAGCTTCATAAAGGAGGAAGCTGCCCCCTGGAGCAGCACAGGTATCAGTAAGAGCCCAGGACTGAAGGAAGCTTCCATTGGATGGAAGCTTCTCCAGAGTAAGGCAGAGGTGGCAGCAGACCTGAACAACCTGAAGGAAGCTTCTCATTCAGGTGGTCAACTTGCCAGGACCTCAAGTATAAAAGGCGGAGGTCCTGCCACTTCTCAGTATCCCAGCATCGCCAGTATCATCTCTCCAACGCCACGTGCAAGGCTCCATGCCTTAGCACCAGAGCACCTTCAACAACGATGCTGCAAGAGTTCCTCCAAGACCCCTATAAGCCTAGCACTTGCGTGCCAGCCTGGGTGGAGGACGATGCTGGTGATCCCTCCAGGATCCCTGTAAGCCTGGCAAGCTCTGCCAGCCTGGGAGGAGGTCAATCCCTCCAAGACCCTTATAAGCCTGGCAAGGCCTGCCAGCCTGGGAGGAGGACGCCCTGACATCCTGAAGGCCATTCACTATTGCGATGGTGGCTGTGCCGAGACCCTTGCTCTGACGGCCTTGACGGCCTAGCAAGGCGTTGCGCCCCAGTTTAGGGCCAGGATTTATGTCAGAGCACACCGCTGAGCTGTTTTCATAGCTGGTGTTCCTTGTACAATACTTGTACTTTTAACAAGTTTTAACTCCATAATTCTTGCCTCCGCTAGTTTTTCAGCAGAGTGTACAAGGCATGCTTGTTGGGCATAAAAGATCCTACGGCAGCAGGGGACCCCCTTGCTGCATCAGAGCACGTGGTGACTTTGTCGCTGCAAGCTCACAAAAACCAACATGGTATCAGAGCAGTAGGTTCTTTGTCCAGCAAGTGTTGTTGCAGCAGCAGTAGCAGAAGCAGCAGCAGCAGCTACAGCAGCAGCAATGTGGATTGGTGAAGCGGTCCTTCACCATCCCTATACAAGCTTGAGGAGGAGCGACGTTCGACTTCTCCTAAGCGTGCAGCAAGACCGACCTTTGTGCCGTTCGGCTTACATAAGACGGAGAGCATACCATGTTCAACATGGTATGAGAGCAGTAGGTGGTGCTCTCAGCAAGCGCAGCAGCAAGAGCAGCAGCAGACTACGTTGGTGGTGGAGACGTTCTCCACCAGCCCTGTACAAATGCTGAGCCAGAGGTGGAGGTGACGCCATTCCACGCGTGTCAGCGACGTTCCACCTGCACACCACGCAAGAGCAACATGGAGGAGGAGAATGCTGCGTCAGCTTCTCTTATCCTTGATGACCAATCTGTCTTGCATCGTTTGCGTAAGGCCGAAGAGCAGGGGCGCCATGTCGCAGACCATGCACAACGCCAAGCGGAAGAGGCACAACTCTTCATAGAGGAGGCGCAATGCATGGCGGAACAAGAAGTCGCAGCACGCCAAGCTTTGGAGTAAGAGAGGGAGGCGCTGAGGTAGCAGATTGTCGCTCAAGAGCTCCTACGTCATCAGGAGCAGCTTACCCATGCAGCTCAAGCATCACAAACGCAATAGCTACAACAGTCACATGCGGCTCAAGCAGCCCAAATCGCACAACTTCAGCAGCAGCTGGCATGGGATCAGCAACAACAGCTTCAACAGCAACAGCTTCAGAACCAGCAACAACAACAGCAGCAGATGAAGTTGCAACAAGGTTCACACGCATCATCTGCACATCTGCCTCGAGCAAGCCATCCTCCACACATGGAAGGAGCCCTATCTCCACTGGTGCAACCATCTGCACCTCCTCAAGGAGGCGTGCCACTTACGTTTGTGGCTGAGCGGCCACAACCTGCATAGATTGTTCCACCCATGGCACAAGCTCAGCATGTGCTCCAAGCACCAGTGCTGCATGCTTTTGCGGCTCAAGAAGAACCCGTACCCGCTAGAGGAGCGGTCCCACCACTTCTTGCAACTCCTATGGAGATGGAGTGCTCCAGCCTATGTCAGAGACATCAGGTGTCTCCTTCCGCGAGGTGTAGCGTAGACATCCAAGGCGACGGTCTACCTGCACAACTCATTGAAGAGGAGAGCACGATGGAGATGGAGAACAGGGGTGCCGATGGTACACCGTCTCATCGTCCATCCGTGCCCCCAAGTCTACCCATGAGCTTGGAAGACAGCTTCCATTTGGCAGAGCCAATGCTAGGAGTTGAAGAGCCAAGGCATTTGGCGGAAGAAGCGTTGCACACGCTTCAAGCAACCACCGCACGTCAAGCTCATGAACGTGCGACGGAAGACTTGCGGCAACAGTTGTTCAATTGTTCAGTTCTCCTTTGGAAGGGGAAACTGCAGCAGAATGTAGCTTGGATGTTATAGCTTCAATACCAGCTATACCAGATGGAGGAGATGCAGCAGAAACTCCACCTCCCGTTGATGCAGCAGCCAGCAACAACTGTGCAACCGCCGCAAGCAAGAGTGGCATTGGTTATGCCACCAACGGTCACGCTAGCACCGGTGCTATCACAAGCATCTACATGCACTGACATGATGCAGCAGTTCAAGGCACAACCATCAAGTGCTTTGATGACACGCGGAACAGGACCACTTGGTACTGTTTCTCACATGACAGAAGGAGGAAGTGCTTTCACAGATGGAAGCACGGTGACGCAGCAGCAGATTAGTGCACATAAACTCCTTTGCCAACAGGAGCAAGAGATGTGTGCAACTGCATTTGCACGCATCTCTCAGATGCAATCATGGGTGGCTCAACCGCACCAGCTGTACAATCACATGTACCAAGGAGAGCCATACCAAAGAGCGCAAGTACCATTGCTGTCGAAAGTCACATCTGCTCCTTCATCGTCGGAGCTTGTCATGTCTCGAGCGATGCCATCAGCCGCATCTGCACTTGGAGGCGTGCAAAACAAGCAACGGTGGCCAATGCAACACCGGATGAGGCAGTGGGACAACGGCCGGAACTTGCAGCTCCGCAAGTAAAGCCTTTGGCTTGTCCAGAAACCGTGGACACGGTGCAGTGTCAATGTTTGACACAAGCACTTGGCCCAGTCCAACCTTGCTTTTCCCCATCACGCGACGAAAGCACATCAGTAACTTCAAAAGTTGCAGCCACGGCAATCAGCAAATTTGCAACGGATCAACGGGAATGGATGGATCGCACATCTGCCAAGCTCTACACTTGAGCAAGGCAAAAGCAACGAGCTGCCCTGGAGGATCCAGACAAAGCTCCCCCAGAACAGAAACCATGCAAATCATGCCACTTCTCCAGCTCTCAGAACGAGGTGCGAGGAGTAGAATTCCGACGTGAAGAGCATCACAGCTCTCAGCAATTCGGCATGTCGTCAGCAAAAGAGGCGGCAAGGTGGAAGCAACAAATCAGCTCACCACCATCGACCAGCAAGTCAGCGACGCCAACACAACAGCGATAAGGCTGAGTGTTTCAGCAACAACTCAGCTTGTCTGTTCCGCATCTCCACTACCCACCTTGTAGCGCGCATCGGGCAGCAGAGGAAGCGGAAGAAGAAGAGGAAGAAAAAAGAAAGGGACTCAAAAAAGGTCCTCAAAGAGGTGGCTGCGACGACGACCCGAAAGGGAGTAGTTGCACTCATGAGCTAATGCTACCACGCAACGGCATTTGGATACATGCGACAACCAAGAGGAGTGAAAGGCCCTCTACGGACCTCAAAGTAGCCTTTGCAAAGGAGCAAAGCTACACAAAAAAAAATCCTGCCGGGTCAGCGGGTGGTTGCAGTAAGCCCACCTTTGTGTAGGTGGCATGCGAGTTGGAGATGTGCTCCACGGACCACGAATCCTGTGGACTCGCAAGCCCCCTTAAAGTTCGTGGCAGCAGCTTTGCGGGGCCAAAAGCGCCACCGCCTCTCTCAAGGCCTTCACCGACGAGGGGGAGGAAGCTAGAGGAGGAGACGTTCTCCACCTCGAGGGAGAAAGAGATTGTCTCTCCATGTGTTTTTTTAATTCTGCCACAACTCATCGACAAGCATCAAGGATTGTAGCCGAAAGGGGGAGAAAAGGACATAAACAAAGGCAGCTGTAATTTTCTCCTGAAGTTGGATGTCGACCACTGTCGACGGAGCCGGAGTCCATTGCTGCAACTCCTGACAGGCGGCTGGCAGCAGCAGATGTTGCTGCAAAATTTCCATCAGCTCTCGTCGGGCCTTTTTGCAAAATCGGCCTGACCACTTGCGATGGCGTAGGGTAATGACGTCATTGACGCGAGCAGCCGCTGTAGTTCTCGTCCATGTGCACAAGTGGCGCCCGCACTGCACACTTGGAACTGAGCAACAGAAAGAAAAAAAATAACGGTGGTCGACACAACTTCTCGTGGAATGGCTAGTGCTAAATGCGACTACCGCACTGCGGTCGCGGAACGCTGTCGTAGCTGACGAGCCACTGCGGCGGGTCTGCGAGCCAAGATGGCGAAAAAAAAACATTGGAGGAAGGCCGCTCCATCAACAACGGCAGCAGAGAGTCGTTCTACAATTGTGGAGAAGCAGCTGGTAGTCGTTATTTCCGTGAATATCTGCAGCAGCTTCCGTCCAAGCTGTTTTTATAAAAGTGGATCTGACCACTTTTTGGCCGACATTTAGCGCAGCTGCGGGATGACGTCAGCAATTGCACCGAAATCGGTGAGCGCGAGGAGCTGAAGCAGCCGCGCGTGAATGGCGACTTCGGAACTGCGAAAAAAAATTGTGGAGGACTCCTCGCTAGCCTGAGCAGAACCGACCCCCGTCCGTGCCAGGTCATCGGCCAGCTGATAAGTGAGGGGGAGGAATGAGGTCCGAAGTGGACCTTGCACCAGCTCGCCGCAATGGCAAGCTGGGCCTGCGAGGCCTACCCCGGCGGCAGGCCACATCGAGGCGAGGCAGCCGCTCGACCGCGATAAGGCCGTACCGCGACGGCAGGGCCCCTCGCGTAGTCCACTGCGCCGCCGGCAGGAAGGCGAGAAGAAGGCCACGCGACCAGCGTGGCAGGTGGGCCCACGCGAGGAGCGAAAAAAAAAAGGGTTGCAGTAGCTGCATGCATACTGCATGTTTGGAGCAGTGGGAGAACGGCAAAGCAAAGAAAGCCAGTTCTGGATGTTTCCACGAAGCGGCTCACTTTGCTGCTCAGTTTGGACTGGAATAGGTCAGCTCAGGTAATCGGATTTGAAGCAGACCATGTTTTCAGACCGGCGCACAAAGTGACTGAAGGTGCAGCCGTTCGATTTGACAAAAAAAAGGCAACTCGCTCGCTCTCGCGAGCAGAACAGAACCTCCAAGAGAAAAAAAAGAGGAGGAGGAGGAGGAGACCGCTCGCTCTTGCGAGCGAAACGGCCCCCAAGAGCAGGGCCAGCTCAACGGCTGGCTGCCGAGCGAGGGAGAGGGGGAGGTCCGCGATGGACCTCGCACCAGATCGCCGCGATGGCGAGCTGGGCCAGCGCGAGCTGCCGCGGCAACAGGCACGACCGTGGCAGGGCCCCTGCCGCGACGGCTGCCCCGACCGCAGCAGAGCCCTGCCGCGACGGCAGGGCTCCTCGCGAAGCCCCCCATCGGCGGCGGAGAGCGAGGGGGAGGACCTTGCTGCCTGCACGGCAGGTGGGCCCACGCGAGCGGGCCAGAGAAGCCGACCGAGGAAAAAAAAACAAAGGGGGGAAATGCTGCTCGCGACACGTTTCGTGCACATAGCTCGCTCGCAACGAGGATCTTGCGACGAGAGCCCAGCCAACGGCGAGTCCGCGACGACAAAAAAAAAACCAAAAGAGGTGGAACTACTGGTCAGCGAGGAGAGAGCTCCAAGATCGCCGGAGGAAATCGGCGTGACGGCCAAGAACTGCCAGCAGAAGCCATGGACGGGACGAAACGTCCCTGAAACTGCAGCAGCAGGACTTGCAACGGCCACACTCGAAGTGACGCGACGGAACAGCCGGCATGGCTGTCTCAGAGGGGCAGAAACGCCCTATTCGCAAGAAGGAGACTAAAAAAACGACCAAGAACTGGTCGTAGGGGCTGGAGACAAGGTAGCCATGGCGCAGGGCCTCCAGAGCAGCAGCCGTGGACTAAGTCTCCTCAGCAAAGTAGCAGGGCAAAGCACTACAGGAGTAGCTGGCTAACATGACAGGGGGAGAAGTCACTTGAGTTGTGGTATGACTAAAGGCACCAGCCTTATATACTCCCCCATGCCACTGCTCACATCTGCGGTCCCAACAGCGGTCCCAGCAGGTGGTCCTCAAAGTGGCCCCGCTATGCAGCCGCCACCTCGCACAGGACCGCCCGAACGCATGTGCATGCAAAGCACGGTGCATGCCTTCGACAAGCTTTGCTTCACCACCAAGCAACCACAAAGGGTCAAAGTGGTGAAGTGACACCGACCTCACCCGAAGCCATTTTCGGGGTCACCCATGTGCTCCAAACACAAAAACGGCTCCCGGGAGTCCTGGAAGTACCAGAAACGAGCCAAAAGAGGTGGTGCTCGAATTTTTCGAGCTACAGGGTCACCCAAAAAAATCCTAACAGAGTGCCTGCACCCAAGTGGAGCCGAAAACACCAACCAAGTTTTCAAACAAATTCAACGGCCTCATTCTTTTTTGGAGTCCAGCAGCCGACATTCGATCTTCGACGTTCGGGGATTTTTACCATTGACCGAGGCCACGAGTCGGCTCCATTTTCAAGGGCACTCCGAAGCAGAGTGAGTCAAGCAGTTTTTCGGGAGCACGAAAGTGAGACACCTTTTTTGAATCACCAGCGCACCAATCGAGGGGGAGTGTTGAGTGAAGCGATTACTGCGCTGGTGCCAAGATCCGATATGGTGAAGACGGTACTGCGTTCGGAGCACTGTACAGAAAGTTACAGATTTTACGGTGGATTCTCGGGTCCACGTCGACTGGGAATTTCCTTCCGTTTAGGCCAGACAGATTCTGGCATCCAGCCCTGGAGTAGCCTAAAGGGCCTGAAACGTACTATACTATGCTAGCATGCGCAAGAGGCTCGCGCATGCCCCTAAGCTGGCTCCAGGACGAGGAGAGCTACTTGCTACATAGTACTGCACAGCCACCCTGGTCAGGGAGTCCTGTAGCTGACTGGGCAAGCATCATGCACCCTGACCATGCGGCTTCTACTCCATCAGCAGCCTCATGCATGGAGCCAAGGCCCCTTCTATCAACATGGGCCAATCTGGTGCGAGCTTCAGGTGGATCCTGATCAACGGGCCTGATGCGGCAGCATGGCGAGATCAACGATCATCATAGGAAGGCCTGATGAACAAGCAACCTTGAGGTGAAGCTTCGCCTGAAGAACTGATGAAGCTTCATAAAGGAGGAAGCTTCCCCCTGGAGCAGCACAGGTATCAGTAAGAGCCCAGGACTGAAGGAAGCTTCCATTGGATGGAAGCTTCTCCAGAGTAAGGCAGAGGTGGCAGCAGACCTGAACAACCTGAAGGAAGCTTCTCGTTCAGGTGGTNTCAACTTGCCAGGACCTCAAGTATAAAAGGCGGAGGTCCTGCCACTTCTCAGTATCCCAGCATCGCCAGTATCATCTCTCCAACGCCACGTGCAAGGCTCCATGCCTTAGCACCAGAGCACCTTCAACAACGATGCTGCAAGAGTTCCTCCAAGACCCCTATAAGCCTAGCACTTGCGTGCCAGCCTGGGTGGAGGACGATGCTGGTGATCCCTCCAGGATCCCTGTAAGCCTGGCAAGCTCTGCCAGCCTGGGAGGAGGTCAATCCCTCCAAGACCCCTATAAGCCTGGCAAGGCCTGCCAGCCTGGGAGGAGGACGCCCTGACATCCTGAAGGCCATTCACTATTGCGATGGTGGCTGTGCCGAGACCCTTGCTCTGACGGCCTTGACGGCCTAGCAAGGCGTTGCGCCCCAGTTTAGGGCCAGGATTTATGTCAGAGCACACCGCTGAGCTGTTTTCATAGCTGTTGTTCCTTGTACAATACTTGTACTTTTAACAAGATTTAACTCCATAATTCTTGCTTCCGCTAGTTTTTCAGCAGAGTGTACAAGGCATGCTTGTTGGGCATAAAAGATCCTACGGCAGCAGGGGACCCCCTTGCTGCATCAGAGCACGTGGTGACTTTGTCGCTGCAAGCTCACAAAAACCAACACCCTCGAGGTCCATTTGAGATATGGCTAATCTGGCACTGTGTTGTTCTTTCTTCCCTGCTCACTTTGGCCATTATCGGTGTTGAGGATATCTGACCATAAGAGGTCACTTTTACCCCAAGGGTGCTTTTGCGTGATGTTACTGCCGACATGGGGAATGGACACATCTATCGTGACTCACAGTATTTTCACCGAATGTCTGGTGACTTATGACGTTTACAAAAATGTGCGAAATGTTTTGGGAGACTAAACTCCGCTGTCATTGAAAGCAAACCTCCCAGGCCCCGCTACCGCATGGCTTCGGATGTGCCCGAACTTCAATAAAACCCACAAAGGCAACGTTACGAGGTACCCCGTTCCGCATGTTTGAAAACGCTATCCACCCCGTTCGAAGGATTTAGGTCTCCATTCACCCCGTGTTTCGATTTTTGATCTCCATAAGCCCCGACTTCAACACTTCGATCTTAGGACGCCCCGCAACCGGAGTTTCGGTGACGAGGTACCCCGCCGGTTACATGGTCATTGTCCGGGAGTTTTTATTTTGTGACTTCAGTGGCATATTTCAATGCAAAAATGTTATTTTTATAAAATATTTTGATGAAGTAAACAAGACATTCCAAAAGGGCGGGTGGGGGGTTGGGCGAATACATTGTACAAAAAAGTTTGGGGAGGGGGTTTGAAAAAAAAACACGTGAGGCAATTCAGAAATGACACCTGACGATAGGAAGCTCTTCCACCTGTTTACGTAGGGCGTGTTCCGAGAAATAGAAATAATGCTAAAAATACCGTAAACGACTGAATACGAAAACGAGGTATGTTCTGCTGTTACAATTACCCCTCATGTCGGGGTATATTGGAATGAAACAATGTACCCTGCGGGCAATCACGGGATTTCTTGTTATCAAAATAGTTAAGAAGGGGCTTTTGGTGATTAAAAAATGAAAGGCAGGGCGAACTTAATTTTCAGTGAAGGGGGTTTTGGCGAGTTTGGCTTCTGAACCCGGGGTATCTTGATATTTTCTTTAACCCACAACCCTTGATTGTAACAAGGGGTCTTTTTTAGAGTGATTTTATCGGACAATTTTGACGAAACATCCGGGCATGTGGCGCATATTCGTTGATTCAACGATCGAGAGGTTGAATACAAAAATTTAACTGGTAGATGGCGTAGCGCTCCGGTCCAGGTATGGGTGCGCGATATCTGGCCGATCTTAGGAACAATACGACCTCGGTGAATAATCTGCAAATTTTTAGAACGAGGGTAGATTATCCACCTATTTCGGAATTTCAAACAGGGTTGTGTTGTTTGTGAGACACAACGGTCATCCCGGTTTTGCAACTTTGAGGACAGTGCCACATGAATGAGGCTATTTCGCCGTACCCCAATCGCGACACGCTTCGCTCGTTTGCGGAGACGGTTTTTTTCCTGGAAGAGGAAAGAGACCCCATGTTCCTTCAGTCTTCCCCCTTCGATTAGCCCGTCTCGGACCGCTACGTACGGCAGACCTCCCACGCGGCCGACGGATCTCCCATGCGGTGTGTTCCTCTCAGCAATTCAAATATTGTCTCCGCTCTCCATTTGAACAGGATGGTTTAACTCATCTACGCTCCTCGAGCCCATATCTGCCAGACCTAACTTCTCATGTTCCGTTCAGATCCATCGCCGTTTCCGTCATTGTGGATTCCGCGTCCCCGCCTCCAGCCGCCCGGCTCAGATTTGCATCCGACTCGCTCGTGTTTGCGGCAGCCCGGCCCAGATCTGGCGGGGCCCGACCCAGCACTGCCACTGCCCTAGATAGATGTACTCACACGAGATCTGCCTGCGTTGCCTGGCCCGAAGTGGCAGACCTGTTTCCCTACGGAATCAAGATTTTACAGCCGTCTGGTGAGACCCCCCCCACCCCGCTGGGAAACCAATGGGTCAAT
>SZWC01000075.1:46141-61744 GCA_023375785.1 Penium margaritaceum
ACAGGCGGGATCTCTGGACCAACGGCAATGATAGCCGGATCATCAAGTGCTGGAGACCGAGAGGGGACTCGAGCGGACACATCAGCCTGACAAGGAATGGTCGCTGGCGGAGAAGTCTCCCCCATCCGCCGAGGACCCTCACAGGAAGGGACATGAGCTGCACAGAGGGCTGTGATCGAAGTCAGATCACGGTATGTGAGTGACTCAAAAAACAGCGCGTCACGGGACTCAATGACACGAGAGCGAGTGGGGTCCCAAAAGCGCAAGGCCTTCGACCGCGGGGAGATGCCGATGAAGGCACACAAGCGACCCCGAGGGGAGACCTTGGACCCCTGCTCGTCCTCGCTGTACCACACGAAGGCCAGGGAACCCCAGACGCGAGCAAGACGAAGATCAGCACGGTGGCCAAACCAGAGCTCGTACGGTGTAACATGATCCGGAAGAGGACCATGCGGGAGGCGGTTCCAGACCCAAGTCCTGTAGGCAAAGCCCTCGAAGGCGAAGGACTCCGGGAGACCGCACTCAAACCGCATGGCGCGAACCGCATCCTCCATGGTGCGGTTCCAGCGCTCAGATACACCGTTCTGCTATGGGGTAGCAGGAGCGGAAACCTGGTGAAAAATGCCGTGCTCAGCAAAGAAGGAGTCCATCTTACCGAGGAACTCGCCACCGCGATCTGAGCGAAAAGTATGTAGCGTGTGGCGAGACTGACGCTCAGCCATCACGAGCCAGAGCCGAACCACAAGGGCGGCGTTGCTCTTCTGACGCAGACTGTAGACCCACCGCATCCGGGTGAAGTCATCAGTCAGCGTCAGAACATACCGGCCCCTCTCGGACAGGGACTCGACCGAGAGTGGACCGAGCAGGTCCGAGTGGACCAACTCGAGAGGCCTCAGTGCTCGGGAACACGAATCCGGGTAAGTGCACCGGTGCATCTTCCCCTGAGCGCAAAAAAGACAGTCGGTCTTGGGTGGCTTCTCGAAAGAAGCCACGTCAAGACCGAGAGCAGGCTGTGTCCGAATGAGCTTCGACACAGTGTCAGAGCCCACGTGACACAGACGATGGTGAAGCAACCGCTGGTGTTCCGGGGATAGAACACCAGTGACAAAAANAGCCAGAGCCGAACCGCAAGGGCGGCGTCGCTCTTCTGACGCAGACTGTAGACCCACCGCATCCGGGTGAAGTCATCAGTCAGCGTCAGAACATACCGGCCCCTCTCGGACAGGGACTCGACCGGGAGAGGACCGAGCAGGTCCGAGTGGACCAACTCGAGAGGCCTCAGTGCTCGGGAACACGAATCCGGGTAAGTGCACCGGTGCATCTTCCCCTGAGCGCAAAAAAGACAGTCGGTCTTGGGTGGCTTCTCGAAAGAAGCCACGTCAAGACCGAGAGCAGGCTGTGTCCGAATGAGCTTCGACACAGTGTCAGAGCCCACGTGACACAGACGATGGTGAAGCAACCGCTGGTGTTTCGGGGATAGAACACCAGTGACAAAAACGCGACCGGAGGAGGAGGGAGAGCAAGGGGAGGAGGGCCGAGCAATGCGATACAAATCATCTATGACTGAAGCACGCAGAACAATGCTACGGGTGTCAAGAGCAGTCACACTCGCTGAATCAGCGATATGCTCCACAGAGAGACCCATCAGGGTGTAGGCACGTACAGACAGCAGACTGAGCTCAAGATCAGGCACAAACAATACGTCAGAAAGATACAGGGGGTCAGACAGACCATCAAAGCATACAACCCCGACACCGTGGACCGGCAAGGACTGACCAGAGCCTGTGCGAACAGAACGGACATTCGTGACAGGACTAAGTACAACAAAGTCACTACGACGACACGTCATGTGATGGGTGGCACCGGAATCGATGATCCAAGTGCCACCGGAGTCACGACTTGTGGACGTCATTGTACAACGAGCAATGGAACACTCGGCATCAGAGGGACGCTGAGCCGTCCGTGGGAAGGAACGACGTACATCACGAAGATGAGACTCATGAATCCAGTCAGTGCAATCAGGCCCATCATCATCACATGCGGACTGTGCTCCCCCATACGCGTCATCACGAGTCACGAGGACGGACGAACAAGCAGTCTGTGAACCACTCGACGATGACAACACACTCGCACCTCCCTGAAAGTGAAGCACCAGAAGATGACGAAGCTCGGCGATGGTGCGGTCGCGTGGGTTTGGATCACTGCTGCTCGCTAGTGAGGACGCAGGAACAGCTGCAGTCGTGGCCACCGCGCGTCCAGAAGAGTGTGCGGGCGACGTGCCGGACGCGGTGCGAGAAGCATGAGCAGCCTGAAGCCCACGAGTGATGCGCGCCCAGTCAAGCGGCTGCTGGCACTCGGTGTAGCGATGGGCGCCTCCACAGTTGTAGCAGTGCACGGAACGGCCACTGCTACCACTGGATGACGGCTGCTGCTGACCTGATCCCCGCCTCCTATTCCTCTTCTTTGCCTGGGCAGCTGCTGCAACGCCCTGCGTCTGCGTGGCTGTTGACGGGGTCGAAGAGGTGGAGGAAGATGAGGTAGTGATGGAGGTGGATGAGGGTGACTGCAGGAGGGAAGATGGTGGTGATTCGATGACTGCTGCAGTGAGGGAATTCTCCTGATGCGCTACTGCTGCCTCGCGGGCCGAGGTCACCTGGAGGAAAAGCTGATGCGTCTTAGGGAGCAGCTGCAGAGTGGCCGAGAAAGGTTCAAGGACAGCGTCGCTGTACCGTGTGAAGATGTCGGTGTACTCCAGGCGAACTCCGAGCATAATCGTCCGAAGCGCCCACAGCTGTGTGCCTCGTGAGGTCCCCAGACGCGTGTAGATACGCATGGCGCGTCGCCAGTAATCCGTCGCAGGCTCCGCTGGCCCCTGACGGAGCGAGTGGAAAGCATGAATGTGTGACGCACGCGTGGCGTGCGTCTCTGCGGCCAGCAGGGATAACGCCAAATCCCAGCCTCCACGGCGTCGGTGCCTGTGCCAGCCTCGCCGAGGAAAGGGCGGAAGTCGACGATAGTCTCGCGTGGCATGGCATAGAGAAGTCCGCGCATGGCCCGGGCTGCTGTCAGTGCCTGTGCTGAATCTGTAGACTGGTACGGGCTGTGGTAGTAAGGCCACACTCCCTCAGAAGTGGCCCACACCTGAAACAAGATCTCCCAGCAGTCGAAGCCATCTTCGCTGATGTACCGTGGAGGTGGTGCCTCAAAGTCCTTTGGCTGCCGCTCCATGGGGAGAGCAACCGCAGGCTGAGGAGGGCGAGAGACGGGAAAAACTCCTGGGAGAGGGTGATCGCCGGGGTGGTCAGGTGACGATCGTATCGGGGACACGGGTGGAGGTCGGGCACCCATCTGCAGCTGACGGAGGCGCTCCTGTAGAAGTCGAATCTCCTGCTCCTGGGAATAATCCTCGAAGCCTGGCATGAGTGGCTCTTCATCAAGGAGGTCAGCAGGTGGTGGAGATACCACAGCAGGGGGTGGATCAGGCGAAGCGCCTGTCACAGGCACCTGGGCCGAATGCTGGGTAGAGGCCGCAACGCTGGCAGCTCCCTCAGAAATCTGCGAAGGAGCCGTGGACTGAGCGCGCAGAAGCTCAGTCAGCGTGCGGATTGCATCAGTCTGCTCTCGCTGCAGATGACGCAACTCATCCTGCTAGCTGCGCAGGTCCGCAATGGCATGCGAGCGAGGGCTCAATACCCCTGAACACGAGGAGGAAGGATCACCTGGCCCCTTCCCCTTGTTGTCGGGCGAACTCATGTCGGCGCTCACTATGGGACGACAGGTCAAGTTTGACGGATTTCAAAACCGTTAGCGTTTCTTGAAGAATTGAAACGTTGGCAACTTTTGACTATCCGGTGAAAAATTTGGCTTAGTATGGTGCTGACGTCAGTAGGTGGTTGCTAACGTCAGCATGAATTGATGACGTCAGCAATCAAGAATGCTGACGTCAGCTCGCCCCCTTTCTCCCCTTTTTTTCTTTCTTTCTCGCGGTTGTGCGCGAGTGTGGAGTCGCTCCGCGATGGCGCGCGGCAGCTCCATGGAAGCTGCGCAGCAGCTTCCGCCCACCTGCTGCTACAGCTGTGATGTCAGCTGTAGCAGCAGCTACGTAGCTGCGTGTGCAGCAGTGGCAGCAGCAGCTACAATGCTGCTGCTGCTGCTGCGCGCTACAGCTACTGCTGGCTACCGCCGCCGCGTGCTCCTTCTGCTGCCGCTGCTGCGCTGTTGCAGCTGCTACTGCCGCTACTGCCGCTACTGCTCTACTGATGCCACCGCGGCTGCTGCTCCTGCTGCTGCGTTGCTGTCGCCGCCGCTGCTGCTGCGCTGTTGCTGCGGACGCTGCTGATGTGCAGCTGCTGCCACCGCTGCTGCCACGCTACTGCTGCGGCCACTGCTACTGCGCTGCTGCTGCCGCCGCCTCTGCTGTTGCTGCTCTGCTGCTGCGGCTGTGGGGGGGGCGGCTGCACGCAGTGCAGCCGCCACGCTCCTCTGCGTGGCGGTACACACTGCTGCTGCTGCCTCTGCAAGCGGCGGTATCACGTGGTGGGTGGAGTGCGTTGACGGCAACCGGCCGTCTCCAGCAGATCCCGGGAACTCTGCTGCAGCGGTGACTCTTACTGCTGCTGCTCTGCAACATCTCTGCTGCGTAGCTCAGTGAGAACTGTCTCACTGCTCTGATACCATGAGAAAGTGCGTAGAAGCTTCCTAGCAACACAGCCGCTGACTAGGTGTCAGTGCGTGATCAGACGATGACGACAGTCACAGTCGTGCACACAACGGCAAGGGTTTGGCTAGGAGACACAAGACAAAGTGTCAGAATGCTTCAAAATAGCATATGCAGAGAGAGATAACAAATGACAGGTCCATGGCCTAAATACCTGCCGCGGCGCACAGCGGGTGTCGCACGCGGCGGTCCAAGAGTTGTCCTAAAACCGGCCCAAACCACTGTTTTGGCCATAACTCTATGTACACATGTCAGAATGCTACGCCGTCTAAACCTAGACGTGCAGGATCACAAGACGGACGCTACGACTGGTCACATGCATGCATCCATCATCAGACGGCGGACACGCAATGCAAAAACATGCAAATAGGCCTCATGGCCAGTCCGCCAAAAGACGCCTGCAAGTCGTAGAAAACACACCAAAGAGTCCCGGTGGCATCTGGAGCTCTGGAACAGTGGTCGGTCAGCTCCAAGCTGGTAGCCCGCCGCCTGTCGTCGCGCCGGTGTCACCAGGGCTGCCCGCCTCAGGGATCTGCACGAGTATGGACATGGCCGAGTGGTCACAGTAAACTGTACAGGAACGGCACAAAGCACAACAGGATGTCTGTGGGGCGCGAGGGCGCAGGAGAGGAGATAGGCTGGACGGGAGAGGTCTCTGGGCCGACAGCAATGATTGCCAGGTCGTCAAGAGCCGGGGACCGAGAAGTGGAGGGGGCTCAAACGGACACATCAGCCAGACGAGAGGTGCTCGTAGGCTCAGACTCCCCCACGCGTCGAGAAATCTCACACGTAGGAACGTGTGTGACGGACCTCGACACAATCAAAGTCAGATCGTGGTAGGTGAGAGACTCAAAGAAGAGCGCGTAGCGAGACTCAACAATGCAACGACGGGCGGGGTCCCAAAAACGCCAGGCCTTCGACCGCAGAGAGATGCCAACGAAGGCACACAAGCGACCCCGCGTAGAGACCTTGGACCCCTACTGATCCTCCGTGTACCACATAGAAGCCACTGAGCCCCAGACACGAGCAAGATGGAGATCGGCACAGTGGCCAAACCAGAGCTTGTACGGTGTAACGTGGTCCGGAAGAGGACCGTGCGGGAGGCGGTTCTAGACCCACGTCATGTAGGCGAATCCTTCAAAGGCGAAGGATTCCAGGAGACCGCACTCAGACCGCATAGCACAAACCGCATCCTCCATGGTGCGGTTCCAGTGCTCAGAGACACCGTTTTGCTGAGGAGTGTCAGGAGCAGAGACCTGATGAAAAACCCCGCGCTTGGCAAAGAAACTGTCCATCTCGCCAAGAAACTCGCCGCCACGATCCGAGCGGAAGGTATGTAGCGAGTGGCGAGATTGACGCTCAGCCATCACTAGCCAGAAACGAACCGCGAGTGCGGCATCACTCTTCTGGCACAGGCTGTAGACCCACCACATCCGGGTAAAGTCATCGGTCAGGGTCAGGACGTATCGGCCCTGACTGGACAAAGACTCGACAAGGAGAGGACCGAGAAGGTCCAAATGGAACAGCTCGAGAGGACGAAGGGCTCGAGAACGGAAGTCAGGGTAGGTGTAGCAATGCATCTTACCCTGAGCGTAGAACAAACAATCGGTCTTGGACGACTTCTCAAAAGAGGCCGTGTCAAGACCGAGGGTAGGCTGTGTCCTAATGAGCTTCGACACAGTGTCGGAGCCCACATGACACAGACGTCAATGCAACAGGCACTGGTGCTCAGCAGACAGCGCACCAGTGACAAACGCACGAGCAGGAGGGAAAGGGGAGCAAGGAGAAGAAGAGATCCGAGGAACACGATACAGATCATCCACAACAGATGCACGAAGAACAATAGTACGAGTATCAAGAGCAGTCACTGTCGGGGATTCTGCAGTATGCTCCACAGAGAGTCCCATCAGAGTGCAGGAACGCATAGAGAGGAAACTGAGCTCAAGGTCAGGCACAAAAATCACGTCAGAGAGATACAAGGGGCCAGACGGACCATCAAAGCACACAACCCCAACACCCTGGACTGGCAAGAACTGACCAGAGCCTGTGCAAACGGAATGAACAGACGCCACAGGATCGAGGACAACAAAGTCACTACGACGACATGTCATGTGGTGAGTGGCACCAGAATCGATGATCCAAGTACCACCCAAATCACAACTGGAGGACGTCACTGTGCAACGAGCAATGGAACACTCGGCTACAGACGGGCGCTCGGCAACAGAGGAGGGAGAACGACGAAGGGCACACAGGTGAAACTCAAAAATCCAATCCGTACTATCAGGCCTATCATCGTCACATGCCAGCTGTGCTCCCCCACATGAGTCATCACGACATACGAGAACGAACGAATGAACAGTCTGTGAACCACCCGGCTGTGACGGCACACTCGCACCTCCTTGAGAGCGAAGTGCCAGGAGCTGACGAAGCTCGGCAATGGTGCGGCCACGGGGGTCCGGTTCTCCCCTGCTCACCGATGAGGAAGCGGGAACTCCTGCGGTCGTGGTCGCCGCGCGACCATAGGCTATGGTGGTCGACGTAGACTGCTGTGCATGTGTAGCCTGAAGACCGTGAGTGATCCACACCCACTCGAGTGGTTGCTGGCACTCAGTGTAGCGATGAGCGCCTCCACAGTTGTAACAGTGAACAGTACGTCCACTGCTATCGCCTGATGACTACTGCTGCGGTGACTGTTGCTGGCCCGAGCCACGCTTGTTTTTGCCCTTTTTCCCCTGTGCTGCTGCTGCCACACCCTACGTCTGAGTCGGGGTAGCTGGGGTGGAAGGGGAAGAGGAGGGCGTGCCAGAGGATGGAGAAGTGAACTGCGAAAGAGGCGTCGGTGGTGACGCGATGACCGGTGCAGCAAGTTAACTCTCCTGGTGGGCGACGGCTGCCTCACGGGCGGAAGTCAGCTGGAGGAAGAGCTGATGCGCCCAAGGAGGAAGTTGAAGGGAGGTGGAGAAGGGCTCAAGCGCGGCGTCACTGTACCCCGAGAAGATGTCAGCATGCTTAAGACGGACTCTGATCATGAGCGTGCGAAGTGCCCACAGCTGTGTACCTCTTGAGGTCCCAAGGCGCGCGTAGATGCGCATGGCGCACCGCTAGTAATCGGCTGCAGGCTCAACAGGTCCCTGACGAAGGGAGTGGAAGGCACGCATGTGAGCCGCGCGGGTGGCGTGCATCTCTGCAGCAAGCAGGGACAATGCCAGCTCCCAGCCCCGACGTGGGTCAGCACCCGTGCCTGTGCCGGCCTCTCCAAGGAAGGGGCGAAAGTCCGCGACAGTCTCGCGAGGCATGGCGTAAAGGAGTCCGCGCATCGCCCGAGCCGCTTTCAGCACCTGAGCACGGTACGTAACCTGGTACTGACTTTGGTAGTAGGGCCAAACCCCCTCTGAAGTGGCCCAGACCTGGAAAAGGGTATCCTAGCAGTCAAAGCCGTCCTCGCTGACATATCCTGGGGGGGGTGTCTCGAAGTCCTCAGGTTGCCGCTCCGCAGGGAGAGCAATCACAGGCTGGGAAAGACGAGGGACGGGGAAGACACTGGGACGAGGAAAGTCGCTGAGGTAGGTCTCACGCGAGGATCGGATCTCTGGGAACAGGGAGCCGAAACGCGTCTGCAACTGGCAAAGACACTCCTGAAGTACGCAAATCTCCCTCTCGGGAGTGTCATCGTCCATGCCTGGCATATCAGGGTCCTCCTCCAAAGGATCAAGAAGTGGTGGGTCCTGTCCTGCCGCTCTCCTCGGTGTAGATGCTGACTACTGTGCAGAAGGTGTGACATCGCCGACTTCCCCAGAGGTCTGCTGTGGGGCCGTGGAATGACTCCGAAGAAGATCAGTGAGCGTGCGGATTGCGTTGGTCTGCTGCTGTTGTAGGCGACGTATCTCATCCTACTGACTCCGCAGGTCTTCAATGGCCTGCAAGTGTGGGCTGAGGACCCTTGAGGAGGAGGAGGAGGGATCAGATGGTCCTTTATCCTTGTCACCGGTCGGAGCCATGTCAGCACTCAGTATGGGGCCGAACGTAAAAAATACTCTGAACGAGAAACTGACAGCGTTTCTCGAGGTTTTGAAATGTTAAAAAAAAATGACGTTTTGACCCTAAAATTGCTGGCGTCAGCACAACCGATGATGACATCAGCGGTTTTTACGCTAGCAAAAAAACGCTAGCATTTTTAACGCTAGTGTATTTTACGCCAGTAATTTTTTTTTTCTTTTTTTTTGTCAGGTTACGCGAACACCGCGTGACCGGTGGGGGTGACCTCGTCACCCCCTGCTCGCGGTTGCGCAGGGGCTGCACAGGCTAGCAGAGTGCCTCGCAGGCCTGCGGAATGCTGTGCAATTTCTGCATAGCAGAAACTGCGCAGCAGCTATAATGCTGCTGTTGCGCTGCTGCAATGCTGCTGCTGCGCTGCTGTTGCTTCGCAGCTGCTGCGCTACAGTCATTGTAGCAGCTGCAATGCTACTACTACGCTGCTGCGGTGCTGCTGCTTGCACTGCAGCTGCTGTGCTGTTGTTGCTGCTCGCGGCTGCTGATGCCTCCACTTCTGTGAGCTGCTGTCGCCGCTGCGTGCTGTCAGTGCTTGCACCCGCTGCCGCAAGCTGCTGCTGCGAGTTGCTACTCCTTTTTTTTTTGGTACAGGCTGGCAGCCAGACACGGCTGCTATTGCCACCCGGTGGTGGTGTTGTTGCGTTTGCTCCTGGAGCTAGTAAATGCCGCAGTTCACCCAATGTGGTGGGGACTGAGTGATGATGTCGTTGTTGAAAAAATGAATGCAATGAGTCCCAGGATACGGCGACGGCGGTGACTCTCAATGCTGCTACCGGTGCTGCGTCTCTGCGGCGCACCTCATCGAGAGGGGTCTCGCTGCTCTGATACCATGAGAAAATGCGTGGAAGATTCCTAGCGATGTTGCCGCTAACTAGGTGTCAGTACCTAGTCAAACGGTGACGACAGTCACAAGTCGTGCACACAACGGCAAGGGTCTGGCTAGGCGACACAGGGCAAAGTGTGAGAATGCTTAATAGCATTTTCAAAGAGAGATGACAAATGACAGGTCCATGGCATAAGTACCTGCCGCGGCGCACGGCGGGTGTCGCACGCGGCAGTGCAAGATCTGTCCTAAAACCGGCCCAAAACCACTGTTTTGGCCGTAACTCAGCGTAGACAAGTCAGAACGCTACGCCGTCTGAACCTGCACGTGCAGAATCTCAAGCCAGATGCTATGACTGGTCACATGCATGCATCTGGCAACAAACGGTGGACACACAATGCAAAACATGCAAATCGGGCCCACGGCCAGTCCACCGATAAAATCCTACAAGCTGCAACACCCTTTGGTCCACCGCTAGTAGTTGCCTGCCAACTCATACACTCCCTGTCAGAGAGTGTTGACCTTGGCAAGGCGATATGACTTCATTGCATGGGTCTTGGCATCAAACAGATTCAGTGCAAACTCCCAACCATGGTAAGGGTCTGCCCCGATCCCGAACCTGATTGTGCCTACAAAGGGCCGAGAGTCAAAGACCAACTCCTCTAAAACTGCATACAGAAGGCCCCACATCACACACGTTTCTGCCTGAACCTGTTGGGGGCTGGAGATCTGGTACTGGTTCATGTAGTATGGCAACTATCCCCTGTGCTGGTCCACAGGAGTCAAAATAAGCCTCAATATTGTAGCAGGGAAAGGTTTCTTGAAGTCCTTTGTTCGTCTCTGTTGGAGGGCAGCCTAAAAAACCGGAGCAGGTGCACGGATTGGGGGAAGAATGCCGTCAAGGGGATTGCCTCTGGATGAGAACCCCATTGTCTGCCTCGAAGTATGCTAATGTGCCGGGGTAACAAGGAGTGAGCCAAGGTGAAGCTGGCTCAGCCGCTCCTAAAGGACATGTATCTCCTTCGCCCTTGGACCAAGAGGTAGGTCCTCCGCATCGTCAATTGGATGTCCAACATTTTCTCACTTGTGCTTGAGAGAATGTTATTACGTGGCCGTGACGCACTTGGTTGACTGCCAATCTGCCGCCAGTGCAATGACACCGACTGTTGTCACTGCATCTATATCTTCTGCTCCTGATTGCCTGGGAGCACAGACTCATCACCTCCAATGATGAGGAGCTGGCTGTCTCAGTCGACACCTTCCCCTTGGCTTCAGTAGGTGCTATGTGTGACAGCAGAGGTCTCTGTGGTGGTGGCAAGGTGAGGTGACAGCTGAGGTTTCTATGGTGGAGGCGAGGTGAGGAGGGGTGGAGCTGATCACTATGTAGGAGACTGACAACATTTATCGGAATGAAGATCTGACTTTTTCTTGAGGCGATGGGACACTATCAATTATGCATGTTTTGGCCAAATTATAATAAGAGTGAGTGATGACATGTTTGTAGTGTACAATGATGATGTCAGCATGGGAGTCAGATGGAGAAAATTTTGGAGGGATGCTTTCCGAGATGTGCTCAAGACAACAGTGGTGGTATTATGCCAAAATAACTTTTAAAAAAGGGCCAGAATATCATGATTTCCATTTCAGCCCAGAATATGGAAATTTCTACATCTGCAAGTCCACATCATCGGAGGTGATGAGTCTCTGCCAAAAATGGGGATCAAATGAGGCAGTCCCACTCTGACCAGTTCGGGGCAGTGGTATGCACTAAAACCACTACTGGAGAGGGTTGGGCAAATTTCTGCTGCTTCTCTTGCTCCTGCGGCTGTTTTCGTGGCTCCCACTTATGGCTGACGTTGCCCGTCAGCCTGAGGATCTACCACACAGCAACTTGGTAAGTCCTCCCAGGAAAGGCTGCTAAATCAAATCAGATATCAAGTCTGATCTTTTCAAATCTGATAAATACGATCCAAAACAAGTATAAACCAGTGTCAGATGATATCAGATCGGAGCGGATGGGATGTCGATTTTTCTTCTGACGTATCAGATTGGATAAAATCTTACCTGGTCTGCACCAGGTAGAACCGTAAAAGGTCCACACACACACACACACACACACACACACACACACACACACACACACACACACACACACACACACACACACACAATGTAGATTTCCTCCATTGTACAACATCAACATGGTGTTGTAATCCTTTTCCAACTAATTGAGGTTTGAAAGATGGAAATGTGGAAAACCATTTGAAAATTGATCAAATCCTAACTGAAGCTGAAGTTGTCCAACCTATGCGGCTCAAACTCGATCTGCACTATGGTCCAAACCCTTAGTTGGGTGTCGGATAGGAGTTTTTTAGATTACCACAATAATGATTGGATTGGCTACGGATCCAAAAATTTTGGACTGCATTGGACCGTATTCTGACTCTTTTGGATTTATATAGACAGCCTTGCTCCCAGGACCTCAGCTGTAGCTGTGCACTCCATTGCTGCTGCTGATGCTATGTCTCTGCAGCACAGCTTTGCGAGGACCTTTTTTGCTGCTCTGGTACCATGAGAACGTGTGTGGAAGCCTCCTAGCACTACTGCTGGTGACGTCGCAACCCTGTCCTAGTCAGAGCGCACACTGTCAAACATGGCAAATGCAACAGTAAGGATCTGGCTAGGGAGACAAACATAGCCTCTGAAGCGACCAAATTGTAGAGATAAATGATATCGGCAGTGACATGGTACAAAATAGTTGCAGTCAGAAATGAACGAGCAACATGGAGGTACGTGAGTTAGTGTGGTGTGTAGTGCTGGTCAACCATCCACACAAAGCCTCGCATGGGGTACGACCACTAGCCTGAGATCAAACCGGTGGCATGCCAGTTGTTGTTTTCTCACGCACCGCCAAAAACCTGGATGCATGGCCACCGAGGAAACAACAACCCAGTGACACGCGAGCAACAACTCAGACATGCACAATGCAGAAACCAACATACAGATTGATCATGAGCCTATGTGGGTGCATGGAAAGTCATCCATGTTTACTACACACTCCTGAAGTATTTGCACACATGTTTCACTATTTGTAGATCCTGAGCTCTCAAGGTTGTCTAAGAAATAGTGCAGAAAATGCTGTCGTTTAGCTCAATCCCTTGCACTCTCTCTGAAGCGCTCATGCACAAATTGATGCTCAATGTTGATGTG
This sequence comes from Penium margaritaceum, assembly GCA_023375785.1. Classification (NCBI taxonomy): domain Eukaryota; kingdom Viridiplantae; phylum Streptophyta; class Zygnematophyceae; order Desmidiales; family Peniaceae; genus Penium; species Penium margaritaceum. Next base: position 58,942 of record SZWC01000075.1, read on the forward strand.
NTTTGTGCGTGAATGATTCATGTCACCATACTCAGCAATGGCCTTTGTGCTTCGGTTGTCACAACGTAGAGTGATGGAGCAAATGGGCACGCACAGCTGTTGCAGAAAAAAAATGCAGCCACACAATCTGACACGTACCTGTGCTGAGTGCAACATATTCGGCATCACGTGAAGTGCACACCATGCACCCCTGTTTCCCTCTTTTCTACCGGATGGTCATCTTGCCGACAAGGAGGATGTACCTTATCTGATTACGTGCATCAATGTCATGGGCCTAGTGATTGTCGTTGTATTCATCAAGCACAACAGAGGGTTGTGCATGAGTGTGCCAAGGGCAGTGGAATCTGTACAGAGGATGATGCACTAGTCATAGTGTGTCACTGTGAAGGTTAGGTGAACAACTGTTGAGGAAGAGAGCGCAGTCTCCTCCCATGCTTGTATAGCTCTGGGACGACTACTGGACGGTGGTGTGTGACTCATGAGATGAGTCCGGACCATCGACAGATGTAGTGGTTTATGACACAAGGGGAGGCGGAGGAACAGGAGCAGATCATACTGGAGTTGATGCAGATAAAGAGGTGAAAGTGACCATGATGGGTGCTGACTCCGAGTGAGGAGGAGTGGTTCTTGGAGGAAGGGAGACTGCAAACAATCCTATGGACCCCAAAAATGACTCACAAAGAGAGGGGATGGACATGGATGGGTGCAGAAGGGGCATTGTGAGATTAAGTCGGATCAGTTTTGAAGGAAGGTATTACTGGTGGTGCAAGGGGCACAGAGGCTGGAGAGGCTTCGGATTTAGATGCAGGAACCCTGAGATTGGAGTTTGAGATAGACACATCCTCCCCAAGCCAAAAAAACGAGGAAAGGAAAGAGGAACCGGCCACGTGAGACAAGTCATGTTGAAACACTTCGAGGTGCAGCGGGTAACAAGTCACAGAAGATGCTGGAGATTTCAGGGATGAGGCTGCTAAATATGGAGAAAATAGCAGGTGGCTTTCCAGGTGCAGCGGATCCAAGGTCATATAGCAGTTTGAGACTGTGTACCCAGTAAGCATCAGAAGTCTCATCAGCTCGCATAGAAATCTGGGTGAACTTGACAGTAAGGAATCTCTAGATAGCATGGACGGTCACAGTTTTCTGATGCTTGATGAGCGCATAGGCTCCCACAGGGTTAGCGGTTATCCTGCATGCGGTGTCCAAATTCCGCAAGACGATCTCCTCAGTAAGATCATTTGGCCCTCTAGTGATGAGAGCATGAGCAGCACGAGCAGAATTAGAATGAACAGGGAAATACGGCAACATGACAGAGGGATCAAGAACATGGTAGTAATCTTAGAGCTGTTCACCCTGAGCCCAGGCAATGAAGCATACCTTCCAAGACAAGAATAGGAGGTTGGTAGTATAGGAGGTGCTGGCGAGTCAAATTCATGCTGATGCTACGAAGGTTGCGCACATGCTTTGGCTGCCGCGGCACCAGCTGCAGCTGCTGCTATGATGGGATTAGATTGAGTGGACAGAGGGAAAGAGGAAGACGAGACAGGAATGGGAGTGGCAACAAATGCAGCACCAACACCAGGAGCACGAAGAGAGCTCAGAGTGGACGGGAAGCCAAGAATGGCCAGGTCTGCAACATGGTCATTAAACACATCTTGGTTGCTCTGCTCACAATGTTTATGAGCAGCTCGTTGAACTGTGATTTCCTCTTGAAGGGAAGTATGCTCAAAATTCACATTTGATTGGAGTGCAATGTACTGTTCATCTTTGACAGGCGGAGACCTGTCAGTCTGCCGAAAGAAATTTTGCAGAGATTCCTCTGCACCAGTGGGTTGCTTTCTCTCTTTCGAGACAACCGAACCTTACACACAGAACCCAATAGAATATGAGGAGGAAGAGAATGCACATTCAGGGAAAGAAAGCAGGCGTAGAGGGAGGCTCAACAGGCCTAGTGACAAAGGAAAAATAGAGGTGGAAGGGCTGTAGCTATAGACACGGCTATCACAGAATCGGTAGATGTGGTGGAGATGAGAATGGAGGCAGTTCTATGAGATCGGAGGGTGTGAGAGAGGAGATGGCTGCTACCATCAAGATGAGGGCAAAAACATGCTATGTTGTCAATGAGGCAGAGGAAGATGATGTCGCCGGTAGTGTTTTGATTGAGGTGATGCTGGATGCAAGGCTAGTGGCAGCCGTGGCGGATTTTGAGGCAAATGCTTCTGCGGTATCAGCTGCATCCATGACTACGTTAGTGGAAGATGCAGCAACAGACCCCAGTAGGACAGTTGCGGTAGTGTATGCCTCAATGGCACAGCCAGAACTGTGCTAGGCAGTGCACACATGGCGTGCACGGTGGTTGCAAACTTATACAGAACAGCAAAAATGGAGTCCAGGGTAGCCTCAAGCACGAAAGATACGTCAGAGGGTGGAGCTGATGTGGATGATGTTCATTTCTTGCATACATTCTTTCATCCATCGTGTGGCCGTGAGTGCGCAGGGCTTGTCAGTTCAGAGAGTGGAGACAACGCACAACGATTGCGGCATCTTGGCGGCCCACCTTGGCACCACCCGGACCTCTGCCGCTGCGTGTTTATCTCCCTCCTGACCACAAGACCCTTAGGCAACAGTATGAGATTAATAAGTGACTATCAGACTCATTTTTCCTTAGGAAACCTAGACTAGCCCCTCTAACCCATGGTGGGAAGACCCATTCCAGGTATGTTTGCAGATTTTGTCTCAAAAATTGCAACAGGGGTACTTCCGAATTCGAAAAATCCCTTTTGAGGACACGCAAGGGCTATGCCCT